>JAODAL010023546.1:0-62483 GCA_025379985.1 Phyllomedusa bahiana
TGTCTTTTATATCTCCTCCAGAAAAACCCAGAAAAAATGAACTTTTGGGGAACGGAGAATAAAAATTGCAAAAGAAATTATCATTTTAAAAAAAAAGTTTTTCAAGAGGCCCTTTTTCGTTTGAAGAGGAATTAAGAACCCGGGAAACAATCGGTGCCCCGGGAATTGGGGCCAAAAATTTATCGAGTCCATGCCTGATTCTCTTGTGAAAGTCAAACGATACATTTTCTGTGGAAAGCCGGATGGTTTGTCTGAAATGGACCCTCCAGTTTGTGGAAGGCCCGCTCAATATGACGTGGCTGCTGGCAGGACAACACCTCTTGGCGTGGCGAGTGAGCCGGGCCATTCGTCCATTTTGGATACCCGAAGTCTAGGGGCCCGGAACACATACAAAAACATGGGTTTTGGGGACGCAATAGTCTGCCCATGTTTTTTTAAGCGGCTGGTGTGTTGGTGTTTTTGCCCTGCTTGCATGCTTGGTGATTTGGTAAATAAATTTGCCAGAGGTACCATAAGGCTTTTTCCCCCTTTTGCGTGCTGCTGCTTTTCCGCTACGGTTTATTGGCCTCTTCTGTTCACGTCGCTGATTTGTTCCCCCGTGACTTTGAGGAAGTGAAGAAAGACAAAAAACAGAGTCTCCAGTTGCAATCAGCAAGGTTTCCCATTTCCTGCATTTTATTCTATTTGGGTGGGGGGAAGGGAAAGTGCTGAGTTTTTTTTTTGTACCCGGATCCCCGGAGGGTTCCACCCAGTAAAAATGTTGTTCATTTTGATGGCCTTAATGCGAGGACATGTTGGGGGAAAAGGAGATCCAAACACTCATGGAAGGGTGGAGCCTTGATTTCCCCAAACCTCTGGGGTGAGGGGCACTGGCAAACTGACTTCCCCATCTTCCTCCTCCATTCAAATTCGCGCCAACCTCTTTTAAAGGCAGGACGTGGTAAAATCGGGTCCAGGGGAAACCTCCCCCCCTCCTCCGCTTTTCCCCCGGGACAGCTTCAACACAGCCCTGATTGCCTCAGAGATCACCCTGAGAGTGATGCCCGCCTTGCCTAGCCCTGGACCCCGAAAACTGCCTAAGAAGACCGATAAAATTGTGAAAAAGGGGAGGCCTTGTGGATTCGATGGAGAGAAAGGCTCCCTGTCCGCATCTTTCGTCTCCCCTCCGTCGCTGGCGGGACCTTTGTTTTCAGAGGCCACGATTGTTCCCAAAAAAAGATCACCACAATGTCATGTGATAAGGGTTTTTCCGACTGCCCTTTTGGTTGCTTCTTCAAACTGGATGGAGGGTTTCAGAGCTCTTTTTACCTCCCCCCTTTTCCCGGGGGTCAAACCCCCAGGTCCACCCCTGCTTGTTAGGCCCTGTGTCATTCTACTGTTAATGTCATTGGCTGGCCACAAATTTGGGGCATTTTGGAGGGGTTTGGAATTTCCCGATGTTGCCACGTCAACAAAAAGGACGGTTGACGGGGCCCAGCTGACGCTGCAACTCAGCCAGGCGGGACAAACAGGGTGAGAATGGCGGAAGTGCGAACTCAGACCTCGAGCCTTCCTCAGCAGGCAGTCCAGACCCGGGTAGCTCTTTAGAAATTTCTGGACGACAAGGTTCATGACATGTGCCAGGCACGGGATGTGCTCCAGCCTACCGATCTTAAGGGCGGCCAGCAGATTTCGCCCGTTATCACACACCACCTTGCCTGGCACAAGGTTCTTGTCACCCAGCCAGCGCTCGGTCTCGTTGCGGAGAGCCGTCCATAGCTCCTGACCTGTGTGTGGACGGTCTCCAAGACAGATTAATTTCAACACGGCCTGGTTTCTCTGGGCACGTGATGCCACCAGAGGACCTTGGAGGAAAGAGCCCTGCACCATCCTGCGTTTTGAAGAGCGTGCGCCTGAGCCTGAGAGCCACCGTCACCCCCAGAGACATCCACCAGCTCACCCTGTGAGCTGTCACAGAGAGCTAGCGGTGCTTACTAGTCCATGTGTCGGTGGTCAGATGGACTTTTCCGGCCACAGATGCAGACAACACGCTTGAATTTTAGATGACACATGGCTGGCCAGGGCAGGGACGGCTTTTCTGGCAAAGAAATGCCTGCTCGGCATCTGGTATTGGGGGCAGGCAAGGGCCATGACGTGGCGGAACCCATCTGTGTCCACCAGACGGAAAGGCAACATTTCCAAGGCCAAAAGCCTGGCAATGCCGACATTCAGGCTTTTGGATGGTTTGGGTTAAAGTGTTTCTTCTGCTCCCAAAACCTGGAAGACAGAAGGCTGGCTGCTAGACTAGCCGCTGTACGGCGAGCGGTCATCAAACTGGTGGAAGGAGAAAGGGTAGGATGGGTCTCTGTTGGTGCTGGTGGTACTCGGGCGACGGTGGAGGCTGAAGCAGAGGCTGATCCCTGATCATGACTCAGAGACATGGGCAGCTGAGGAACGCTTGGTGGTGGCGGAGGAGGAGGAGCGGAGACAGAGGGTGTGACAGTGGTTGGAAGCCCGGCGTCGTCTGGCCTTTTTTGGCCAGTGTTGCCTCCATTTCAACTCATGCATTCGCTGCATGTGACTAGACATGTTGGTGGTGGTTAAACACCTAAGATTCTTACCTCTACTTATGCGTTTACGGCAAAGGCGGCATATGACATCGCTGGGTGAATCAGAGGCTTGCTCAAAGAAGGCCCAGGCTTGAGAGGTCCTGGACCTTTTTGACGGCGATAAGCGAGGAAGGGGGTTTCCGCTGACCATGGCTGGCGGAATCATATCAGCGGACTTCTGCAACCGCCCTCTCCCTTTTTGAGGCGGGACCCGTATTGACACTACCCTATCGTCTTCCTCCTCGTCCAGTGATGAAGCGCTCGCAAGCAAATTCTGCCGAAAAGACCACGTTGGATCCGAAATGACGTCATCATCATCATCAACACAGGTGACTTCGTCGTCCTGACATTCTGCATCCAGGAGCTGCGGGCTACAAGCAAGAGGCACTGCAAGGCGTTGCCGACCGCGCAGGATTTTTGCCGATTGACTGGCTTCCTTTTCCTCCTCTGATGGCATGAGTAACTGGGCGTCAGAGCAGACAAAATCATCCTCTTTGGCCTTTTGATCTTTTAACATGCCTTCTGACCCCAACCGCATTTTCTCATCAAAGAGGTCTTCAGAAAATGGATTATCCACAGTGGTGGTTACACGAGTTGACATTTGGGCTGCCTCGCTTCATGTTGGACGGATGCTGATGACGACATTTGTGGCCGTGACTGGGAGGACGAGGAGGTAAGACTGCTGGATGCAGGTTGCATTAACCACTGAAGAACAGATTGGCGACGCTGTTCATTACTGAGATTCACAGGGCCCTGACCCAGCGATGACAGGCCTGACGGTCCAGCAACCGACGATCCGCTGGCATGCGTGTTGTCGCCAGCACTGGAAGGAGCACCTTCTCTCGTACCTCTACCTCCATGTCCTACCCCCCTCTTTGCTCGCTTACCACCTGAATTTCGCTCCATGTTCAGAAAGATAAAAATTTGAGAAGGTATGGAAGAGTTTTGGAAAGTCTCTTATTAAAAGACGGCAAATCACAGCTATTCTCAAATCCCTCAAATCAAAACAAAATTGCTGGATTCAAATTTAACTGTGAGGTACCTCTATCAACAAAGCTTGACTGACCAAAAGTGAAAAAAAAACACGTATCTGAAATGTATACGGATAATAAACGGTATTTTTGGCACCTATCAATACACCTGTGGTAAGTACAAAATTGATGGATTCAAATTTAAGTGCAAGGTACCTCTATCAACAAAGCTTGACTGACCAAAAGTGAAAAAAACACCTGTATGAAATGTATACTGATAATAAAAGTGGAGTTTTGCACCTAACAAATAGACCTGCAGTTACTAGAAAAGATCTGTATCCTAATATAAGTTCAGGCTGGCCAACATCCAAGTAATATTTCAACAGAAAACGGTTAATAATAAAGCTATTGCAATGCAATGTCTACACTAAGTCTGGGTGCACAATATCCAGTATTCTTTAAAGAGCTTGTCTGTGTTCGCAAGTGGGCCCCCCCGCTCGCTCCCCCCGTGACTTTACAGCGGTAGATGCTCCTTAAAATTCTGAGCCTAACTACCTAAAATCTGCAAATCTCTGATCTACCTAAGTTCTAAGGTCCACAGCTAAAAGTATAGCTGTCTCTGTGAACAAATAGAATAATTTTGCTGAGCTGTTTGCACAGAGGCAGAGCGCACGTCCTACTCCTTTGAGATACTGACACACTCTGATCATGAACAGGAAGGGCTGTTCTATGTAAAACGAGGTCATGTGATTTTTCCAGCCAATCGCAACCATACACATCCCAGTCATGACGTCGCACACACAGCTCACCCTGCTCTATTCTCTAAGCTGATTTGCTGGCCGCCAAAATGACAGGAAGCACCGAAAATGGCGCGATATTAATAGATTATGCACAGATTTTAACCTAAATTATCACGTGATCTAAAAAATCCGATCAACATAAAAACTGTGCCGATTTCAACTTTGTCGATAATAATCGCTCAACACTAATCCCAACGCATACCTCTCATCGCAGGGTTTTTGTTTATCTGTATATGTGTTTTTTCTACATTAAATATCTTTTTATACATAGTCTATTTACTAGGCGATAGGTAGAGAAGGTGACATTATGGGGGAATGATGATCCACGCCCCATGATACCCTCTGTCTCCCCCTCTGCCTTCATTTTATTCACAGCAAGTTTGCTATAAAGGTAACAGGTTTTTAATTATGTGTATGCCAGGAACAAGGGCCAAGTTGTAGTGCCCAAAACGCCCTTGGAAGTGTATGTAGAATTTTTACCCCCTGTACTATGTAGAGCTTTAATAAATCTTTTTCCCGTTTTTTGGTTTTACTTGCTGGATCGTTATCTTCCTTTGGATTGTTGAACTGTCCTGTGGGCGGGGACTTGAGGATCCGTGCAGCATATATATGGGAAGGAGTTCAGGTTGGGGAACGCTGAAGACTTAGAGGTGAGCTATGTTTCAGTTTTGTGTACTGCCTTTTAATTTGAGCGTTTTAGATATGTTCTTATGTAATTGCTTTTTAGCATGGCAAACTAAATTTGGCTGAAGTTAGTATTACAAAAGATGGCCTATATCTTTCAAGTAGCTTCCAAAAAAGCAGACCATGTTAAACAATTATCCAAATTATTAGTAAAAAAAAAAAGAGTTTTGTTTATTTTTATACATTTTCCCAGCATTGGCACCCGTCCTGTCCATGGGCTAAGCCTAGTAGGGAAATTGCAGCACTATTAAACCAGACAGACCGCAGTATTATTATTATTATTTATTTTTTGAGTGCCCCTTTGGGTTTCCCGAGCGCTGTACATTCGGGTTTTTCGTACATAACACAGGTAAACAAGTACAAAGGTGACAAAATTAATAAACTACAAACCGGTACAGAAGGAGAGAGGAACCTGCCCGTCAGGGCTTACAATCTACAAGGAAGGTTGGAAGAGAGAGGTGAGGGGGCAAACGTGTTTGTGGAGGGGTAGTGACAGCAAGGTTATTGTTGGTTATAGGCAGTCCTGAAGAGTGGGATTTCAGGTTGCTTTTTAGGCTGGTGAGAGTGGGGAGGGTTTGAGGTGTTGGGGCAGTGAGTTCCAGAGTATAGGGGAAGCACGGGAGAAGTCTTGGAGACGGTTGTGTGAGGAGTTGACACTGGGAGAGCAGAGAAGAAGGTCCTATGAGGAGTGGAGATTGCGTGCGGGGAGATTAAGGCAGAGATGCATGAAGGGGAGAGGTTATGGAGAGCCTTGTAGGTCAAGGTTACTAACTTGAACTGGATTCGCTGGGCAATGGGTAGCCAGTGAAGGTATTGGCAGAGGGGAGAGGCAGAGGAGTAGCGAGGAGAGAGGTGAATCAGACGGGCAGCAGAGATAAGGATGGATTGGAGGGGAGCGAGGGTGCTAGCTGGGAGGCCACAGAGAAGAATGTTGCAATAGTCTAGTCGTGAGATGACAAGGGCATGGACCAGCATTTGTGTGCTTTCGAAGTTAAGGAATGAGCGGATACGGGAGATATTTTTTAGGTGGAGGCGGCAAGCAGAGGTGAGGGCTTGGATGTGCGGTTTGAAGGACAGATTGGAGTCAAGGGTTATCCCAAGGCAGCGGACTTGTGGAGCTGGTGAGCTCCTGAGATGTTGGTGGCTCTGATGTTAAGAAAAAAAAAAAAAAAAAACACCCTTTTTTTTTTAAATCCATGAGAACTCATGCAAGCTAGCAACATTGCCCCTTGAAAAAAAAAAATCCTCCAGGCAGCTCCCCACGTGGTCCAGGCATTATTCCAGAACTGATAGTAGTTATTTTAAAATTTGATATCGTACAACATAACATGCATGCTTCAAATTAAAGAGCTAAAGGAGTATTTCCCACAATGATTAGATTTTAACATGTAGGTAAAGTTTAATACAGACTTTTTACAAAATTTACATTGCTGTTTTGATTTTGCGTCTTTTCAAAGCTAGAGCAGTTCTTCTTTTCCTGCTTGTGTACACAAGCTTCCCTAGGTAACCCACCCTCTCTGTGCTCTAAAAGACTCTAGCCGCCCTGCCCAGGATAATGAGGTCACTCCCTGCTGTGTCTTATCAGCAGCACAGGAGCTTGTTTATGTTTATTACTGACAAACTTTAACCCTTTAGAGAGCTGTAGTTTTCTGCCCTGCTGTCAAAGGAGTTTTGCCACAAACTTATTTCATACCTGCTTTATGCAGCTTCAGCTTTCACATTTTGTGTCTCATTTACACTTTACCTGATTGAGGTTTCTTCATATCCCCTTGGGGGACGAGGCTGAAACCATTCCCGGGTGGCAGTTTAAAACAAAAAAATTACAGAATTTTTAATAATTAATGCAAGTTGATAAACGTTTATTATTTGATATATAAACCTTCATCAATTTTGTGGCAAAACCCTTTACCCTCCATTACCAAGTCATTGCAACAGGCTAACTAGGGAAAAGCAGTGCTGAATGCCCATCACTGATGTACCCAACTCCCACAGCCTGAACAGAAAGGGAGCCTGAAGCTGGCTGTGAATTTTACTCTGTGAAACAGCAAGATAGGAAAACCCCTTTTTAAAAATATATCTTGCAGATATTCACATTTCACCAAACACCCAACTATTTTTGTGAAGGGGGTTGGACCCGGTGAATAGGATTTCATTGTAGTACCAACTTCAGTTGTGTAGCTATAGGGGTTGCAGCTGTCACACTTGCACCTGGGCCCTTGAGCCAGAGGAGGCCACGGGTCCCCCTAATCACACAGCTGCATCACTGGGTTACATAGACCCAGCGATGCATCAATTACAGCCACCGCCTGCATAGCTAGCTCTGATTCTGGCTGTTAAGTCCACTAAACCCTACGCCTACAGCATCAGACATTAGGCTTATGGTCTAGAAGATGCTGGGAGTGGCATATCTTAACAGGTGTCACGGTGGTTATGCCCCCCCAATTCCGAACTCAAAAAAAGGATTTTAGGGGGAAGGGGGAGAGAGAATATTATTGTTTTTATTTTTAACGGGGGCCCCTCATCCCTCCCAAAGCATCTTTTTGGGGACCCTATAACTACGAAGGGGCTTATAGCTACCTATTGGGGGAAAATATATTTTCCCCCCTTTTATGGTGGGCCTATGAAGGGGACCTAATGGCGGGACCTATAGACCAACTCACTGAGGGACCCTATATGGCTAACGAACGGGGCACTATATACAGTACCTCATTACCTACTGAGGAGGGCTGTATAACTACATTCTGAGGGAACCTATATATCTACAAAAGGGGCCCTTTTAGCTACCTCCTGGAGGCCTACCTTTCTAACTACCTAAAAGTGGCTTACATTCCGATATACCTAATGGGAGACTTACATTTTTTTTACCCAAAAAGGGGGGTTTTTTATCAATTATAAACCTCAAAACAGGAAAAAATTAATGTACTTGGAATTTGCGAACAAAATCAATGCAAAAAAACAACAAATTCCTACTCTAAAATGTAACCTTTATTAGATCCTTTAAAATATATCAAAGTATATCATTACCCAAAAACTATCAACAATAGTGATAGTTTTTGGGTAATGATATACTTTGATATATTTTAAAGGATCTAATAAAGGTTACATTTTAGAGTAGGGATTTGTTGTTTTTTTGCAGTGATTTTGACTTAATCTACTTAATAGGAAAAATCTGCCTATTTATCTGCTTTGGGGGGTTTAAACCTCCCTAAAAAGAACACTCTCCAAATTTTTTGGGAGGCGTTACAAAATTTAGCTGTACCATCAAATGGTCACAAATGGGGGTCCTAAAATTGGCTGGAGGCACTTTTACTGTTTGGGGTACAATTACTGTGTAGGGCACCAAGGTGGGTTTATTTCTTTGGGATGTATGGATGACAATGATGAATTGGGGAAAGAATTAGGTTTTAAGAGGACAAAGCCCAAATCGACACACACCAAAGGAACAAATAACATTGATATTTAGGCCATGTTCACACGGCTTATTTCGCTGCGGATTGGAGCCGTACTGCGGCTGTATTTGTCTGCGTACGGTCCAAAAATCCGTGCAGTAATTAGGGTAATCCACTTCTCAAAGGGAACTTGCATTCCGTGTCCTCCCCCCCGGCAAAATCCCCCGCGGGGGGAGAAAAAGGGACATGACATTATTTACCCGTGAGCGCCGTAAAAATGCATTGGCTTGGGCCGGCGGCACCCCCCGCCGCCCCCCGCCCCAAACCCAACCCCCCCCCTTTTCAAGCCGTATTGCGGGGGGGACCCGCCCCCCAAAAATTACGGCTTGAATAACCGGTGAACACGGCCTTAGCATAACTTTAAAAAACTGAAACAAAAAGCTAATAAATGTAATCTAAAATTTTTATAGTCACCTGCCATTTTACAACTTTCGTTAAGAATGCAATAAATGGTACATTTGAAGTTCCCTCTCAAAGTTTGGAGCCAGGATATATTTACTAGTTATAATGGCGTACAAATAACTGATTAAAACAGATGAGGAAAGGTGTGGAGTTCAAAATGGAAACATTTGTTCTCATCAAAGCACCATTTGCAGGTATTCCATCCTTTACAGATGCAGTAAACAAGCCATGCAGATTTCTGCGAGTTGAAGATGTGTCAAAATAAAAAAAAAAAAAAAAATTTGAAGGGAAAAAAGGAACAGTCATGGAAGGGGTTTTTTTAAAATAAGACAATTTGTGTGTTTCTCCTTCAAAGAACACAAAATAAATCTAATGAATGGAAAAAGACACGAAAATTTTAAAATCCCCTTAGAAAACCGGATAAAAAGGTTTTGAAGCAAGCGTGCATTCTGTGTACTAAGAGCCTGCGAACCCTCCTGCCGGCTATACAATCATTGTACTTGACAAAATTCATTGAAATGTAATTACTGTTCTTAATATGGTATTTTCTTTTGTTTGTTATGAGAAGTTATAAGTTACATAAAAATATAATCATCAAAGCAACTAATCAACCATAAAGGCCGTGTTCAAGGCTTATTCCCCCGGATTTGTGAGCCTATTGAGCTACAAATCCGCCGTGAATAAGGGGCGGAAGGGGGCGGGGCCGAGCGGGGGGGGCGACGGAATCCCCTGTTTCTATGAGAGCATGGATTCCGTATTTAAAGGGACGGATTGGCGCCGTACTGAAACGCAAATCCCGGGGCGGAGTACGGTGCCAAACCGTGCTCAAAAATAGCCGTTTTTGAACGGGCCAAAAAGGTCAATTTTTTTTTTTAACCCGCTGTTCGATCAAAAAAAGGGAAAACCCAATTTTAAATTTTTTAATTTTTTAAAATTATCTTATGCGGTTCTAAAAATGTGGGTTTTTGATTTTCCTCATTTAGGGTTTTCTTAAAATGCGTTTTTATTTATTTTTTTTTTACTTTTTGCTCCCCGTCTTTTTTTACACTTGTAGTTTGGTCAAAAAATGACCGAAGCCTTTTTTTCTAATTTTCCAGCATTTTTTGAAAAAAAAAAGGTTTTTAATCTCATTTTGGTCTAAAAGTTCATTACTACTATTTAATAATGTACAGGGGCCTTTTGGTCCATGCAGGTTAATTAATACATTTTCAAATTATATATGTAGATGAATTCCTTTCCAGTAAGTTTCCTGTTCTTATAGAAATGGTTCAATTCAGTTGTCAACCTTTCACATGGTATATGTGAATTATTTGTCTTAGCTGGTTCTATTATCTAATGATGACCTGAAAAGAGGGGGGGGGGAGGGCTATGATTATAACTACAGGGGGCTTTTTGATTTTTATTTAATAAGGGGGGGGTATGATTTTTTAATACTGGGGGGGTATGTTATTAACTACAGGGGGGTATTTTTTATAACTACAGGGGGGGGCTATGATTATTACTAAGTGGGGTTTGATTAAAATTTCACTACAGCGGGGGCATGATTATTAAACACAGGGGGACTATGATTATAACTACATGGGGGGCTATGATTATAACTACATGGGGGGTTGTTATAATAAGGGGGGGCTAAGATTATAACTAACAGGGGGGGGGGGAGATTTAACTACGGGGGGCTTTGGTTATAACTTAGGGGGACTATGATTATTAAAGGGGGGGTTATTTTTTATAACACAGGGGGCTTTATTATTACACAGGGGGTATAATGATTAATTACACTCGGGGGGCTATCATTATTTATTATCACTACAGGGGGCTATAATTATTATAACGACAGGGGGGCTATAATTATTTATTATCCCTACAGGGGGGCTATAATTATAACTACAGGGGGGTTATAATTATTATAACTACATGGGGGGCTATGATTATAACTACAGGGGGGGATATGATTATAACCAGGGGGGGCTTGTTATAAACAGGGGGCTATGTTTTTTTAATACAGGGGGGGCTATGATTAAACTACAGGGGCTATGATTATTATAAAACAGGGGGGCTATGTTTTTATAACTAAGGGGGCTATGATTATTACTACAGGGGGCTATAATGATTAATTATCATTTCAGGGGGGCTCAATTTTTAATTATAAACTACGGGGGGGCAAATCATTTTTTTAATTATCACTACAGGGGGTTTATAATTTTTAAATAACTACGGGGGGGCTAAAATTTAAATTTAAATTATCCTACAGGGGGCTATAATTATAACTCCCAGGGGGGCAAGTTTAATAACTACAGGGGGGCAATAATTAAAAAGGGGAAAATTAAAAAAGGGGGGTTATAATTATTATAACTACAGGGGGGGCTATAATTTATTTTTTATTACTAAAAGGGGGCATAAAATTTATCTTTATTACAGGGGCATAATATATATTTTTTAAAATAACAATGTATATTATTTACATGTTTAAAACTGACCCACAGAGTTTGATAATCATCTGAAATTTATAAATACGGGCTACCCCAAACTACACCCCTAAATAAACCACAGCATAGATTTTGGTTTTTTTTCCTGTGTTTGTTGATAAAAACCTCCAACCCCCTAAAAACTCCGCCCCCAATAACCACGCCCCCACCGGGCCGAAAAAAAATTGGGCGTGCTTTAAAACCCGGGCCCCCGGGGGAAAAAAAAGGGTTGGGGACCCTGCTCTAGATCAACTCTTAGGCACTTAAAACCTGTAAACGCAAAACAAATTTGGGGCCAAGGGGTTGTTTTTTTACAACTTTTCCTTGATGTTCAGCGTACAATGAAATTGTGTTAGGGCGTAAAATAGCCCCCAAATTGGAACAAAAATAAACTAAATAAAAAAAGGGAATTTTTTTTTAGGGGATTTGGGGAAAAAATCACGGTTAGCCCAAAATTGAACAAAGGGAAAGTTAACCCCCCAAAATTTTATGGAGCTGAAAGCCATTGCCCAAAGGGGTTTCCAACAACGCTGAAAAAAAGTGAACCAAGGGTTTTCCGCAGCACTGCAACGTACCCACGGCCTCCACCAGCAGTGAAACCACCAAAAAGGAAACGTTTTGGGCCCCCTGTCCAACATCAAGTAATCACAAATCAAATGTGATATTTTTTCAAATGGCAAAGTCCCTTATGCAAAAGAAAAGTAAATTATACTTGTGACGAATGCAAACATAATTTAGCACCTTAAAACCTTATTTAAACATAGAAAAAACTAAAACTTTTTATTTTTTGTTTGTTTTTTGTGAAAAAAAAAAATTTACATACTTTTTGTTTATTATTATATTTTACAGTTTAAAAAAAATTTTTTTGAAAAATAAGCAATAGGGCTGAAAAATGCAAAAAGGGCCCATGTAACATTTTTTGGACACAAAAAAATAAAAATTAATTTTTTTGTTTAATTTTTTCATTTTTTATGAAAAACCCAAAGTTCACATCCAAAATAAAAAACAAAAAAAAATTCAAAAAAAAACACTTAAATTAGAAAAAATCCGATTTTTAATAGCCCGGGAAAAAAATTCCCGGGAACATTATGGGCAACAGGTTGAATCTCGGCGCCGGAGCGCACGTTTTGCCCGATTTCAAGTGAAACTGCGCCCATGTATGTGGGGCAACGAGGGGGCCCCTTTTAAAATGCGGTGTAAAGCCCCACCGCGCCTCCCCAGTGTGTGAGGGCAGTGGGGATTTAAATGCGCAAAAGGGAAAGGCGCTTAACATCTGGTACAATCAGAAAAGGCTGTAAATGAGCAAAAAATCATTAAAAAAATTTTAGTGAATAGCAAAAAGGGGTTTAAAAATAAGAATGAAAAAAGAAAAATTCAAAAAGGAAATTAAAGGTAGTAAAAAAAAAAATTTAAAAATTAAATAAAAAAAAAAAATCCCCCAAAAAAAACCTTGTAACAACAAAATAAAAAAAATTTTTTTGGAAAAACTTTTCTGAAAATACAAAAACCTTTTCTAAAAATACATAAATAAAAAAAAAAAAACAAAAGCGGCCAACCAAAAAAGGAATTAAAATATTAAAAATTTCCAAAATAAAAAACAAATTCTTCGTTTTTCTTTTTTTTTTTTTTTTTTCTTTTTCCCAAACCGCCTTCAAAAATAAGCGCTGAAAAAAAAAAAAAAAAAGCAGGGAAAAATTTTGAAACCGTGGGGAATTTTAAAAATAAAAAAAAATCCAAAAAAACTTTTTATAGGGTGGGGGGGAGGAAAGGAGGGCCCTTTTTGCCAGGAGTTTTGGCGGGTTACCCTAAACCCTTCTAAAAAAATAAATAAAAAAACAAAAACAAAAAAACAAAACAAACTATTTAAAACCTCGGAGAAATTTCCAAAATTAGAAAGGCTTAATAAAAACCCCTTAAAAATTCCCGAGGGAAAAACACATTTAAAAAAGGTTTGGGGGGGGGGGAAAGGGGGGCCAAAATAAAACATTTTCTTTAATTTCCCAAGGGAAAAGAAAATCGGCCGAGCTTATTTTATGGGGTTTTTTGGGGGTGAAAGGGGGGGGGGCAAAAACCTTTTAATTTTTTAAAAGGCCTTAAAACGACATGGGGTTAAACCTCCCACCAAAAACGGCAATAATATGGGGGTTTTCCTCAAAAAAAAAATTTAAATTCTTTTTAAATTTTCTTAAATTTTATCATTGGGAAAAAAATAAAGAAATAAAAATGACTCATCGAATTTTTTTTTTTTTTTTTTTTTCCCCCTTTTTTTTTTTTTAAAAAAAGGACAACTTCCGGGGTTTTTTTTTTTTTAAATTTTTTTAAAATTAAAAAAAAAAGGGGGGGCCCCCCCAAAAAACCCGCCCCAAATTGGGGAAAAAACCCCCCCCCCCCCAAAAAACCCCCGGGGGACCCCCCCCCGGGGGGGCCCCCCCCCCCCTTCCCTTAAAAACCCAAGGGCCCCCCCCCGGGGTTTTCCCGGCCCCCCTTTTTCCCCCAAAAAACCCCCCCCAAAAATTTTTTGGGGGGGAAACCCCCTTTTACCAAACCCCTTTTTGCCCCGGGGCCGGGGGGTTTTTTTTTTTGGCCCCCCCCCCGGGGGGGGGGCCCCCTTTGGGGGGGGGGGGGTTTTTTTTGAATTTTTTTTTTTTTTTTTTTTTTTTTTTTTCCCCCCCCCCCCTTTTTTTTCCCCCCCCTTGGGGTAAAGGCCCCCGGGGCCCCCCCCAAAAACCCCCGCCCCCCCTTTCCCCCTTTTTTCCCCCCTGCCCTTCCCCCTTTTTTTCCCCCCCCCCGGGGGGGGGCCGCCCCCTTTTTTTTTTCCCCCCCCGGGGAAAAACCCCCCCTTTAATTTGGCCCCCTTTTTGGTTTTTCCCCCCCCCCCCCCCTTTGGGGAAACCGCCCCTTTTTTTTTAAATTTTTTTTGGGTTTTTTCCCCTTTTGGGTTTTTCCCCCCCCCTTTTTTTTAAACCCCCCCCGGGATTCCCCCGGGGGGAATTTCCCTCCCCCAAACCCCCTTTTCCCCCCCTTTTTCCCCCCCCCCCCATTTTTCCCCCCCCCCCCCAAAATTTTTTCCCCCCCCCCGGGCCCCCCCCCCTTTTCCCCCCCCCCCCCCTCCCCCGGGCCCTTTTTTAAAACCCCCCCAAAACCCCGGTTTAAATTCCCCCCAAAAAAACCCCAACCCCCCCTTTCCCCCCCCCTTTCCCCCTTCCCCCCTTTCCCCAAAAAAAAAGAAAAACCCCCCCCCTTTTAAAGGGGCCCGCCCCCCCCCCTTTTTTTAAAACCCCCCCCTTTTTTCCCTTTGGGCCCCCCGGGGCCCCCCCCCCCTTATCCCCCCCCCCTTTTTTAAAAAATTTTTTTTTTTTAACCCCAAAACCCCCTTTTTTCTTTTTTAAACCCCCCCCTTTTTTTTTTTCCCCCGGGAAAAAGGGGGGCCCCCCTTTCCCCCTTTTTTTTTTAAAACCCCCTTTTTTAAAAACCCCCCCCCCCCCATTTTTTTAAAGGGGTTTTTGCCCCTTCCCCCTTTTTTGGGGGAAAAATTTTTTTTTTTTTTGGGGGGGTTTTTTTTTTTTACCCCCAACCCTTTTAAAAAAATTTTTTTTTTCCCCCAAAGGTTTTTAAACCCCCCCCCAAAAAAACCCCCGGGTTTTTTTTAAAAAAAAAAAAAAAAAAAAACCCCCCCTTTTTCTTGCTTCACTTGCCCCTCGGGGCCATTTAGGCCACATTCAAAATTCGCCTGTCAGCGAAATGCGCCTCACTTTGCCGACCGGCATTCATGCATGCCTCGGACTATTCGAAAGTGCACTGTACTGTAGAGAGGCGCTACTAGACCACCAATCACTGCATGTGCTGCACTAATACATGTAAGAGCAGTACAGGACATGTAGTACCGCATTGTACTGTAGAGAGGCGCTACTCGATCTCCAATCACTGAATGCACTCCACTAATACATGTAAGAGCAGTACAGGACATGTTGTACTGTACTGTACTGTAGAGAGGCGCTACTCGATCTCCAATCACTGAATGCACTCCACTTATACATGTAAGAGCAGTACAGGACATGTAGTACCACACTATACTGTAGAGAGGCGATACTAGACTACCAATCACTACATGTACTTCACTAATACATGTAACAGGACATGTAGTACTGCACTGTATAGAGAGGCACTACAAGACCGCCAATCACTGTATGCACCTCACTAACACAGGGGTTTTACAAGTAAAATGTTCATTATAGTTGGTTGGAGCTTGAATCAATCTGCAGGTCAGCAGTGTATGTGACATTGTCTCTTCAAACCACACTCAACATCTGCTTGTAGATTTCTTAACTCTGTTGTCTGTATAAGATTATGGGGGTGGCCATCTTGCCTAAGTTGTTTTTAACAGCATTTATAGAGATGCTTTACAGCAGCTTCATTGACACAGGAGCCTGTGAACAGGAGGGCACCGATTGATTTTTATAGGAGTGTTCTCTAGGCATGCTATGTGACCTATGAAGAAGTCAGTGTGCAGGGAGGGGGAGCTGTGACTATCTCCTTTTGTGAATGGTGGATCCTGTGTTCTGTATTGGGGTCACCTTTCTGTGTAATCCTGTGATAATGGACTGCAGAGAAGTGATCTCTACAGAACAGAAAGTTTCAGACTATCATTACGTCTAGTGGCCAAAGTGAAAACTGCAGGATTATTAAAAGAATAATGATACTGAAATAAAAATAAAATTTCTTAAAAAATGTGTTCAACATAAAAAAATGAGAAACAATAAGTTATTTTCTGATTACTTATTCCCTTTAAACTTAGAATAGGGTCTGTCAGGCTGTTTTCAATGGCAAGAATAGCCCGAAAAATATGCTGTTTTACCTTTTTGCACACCGGAACCAGGCTAAATGGAACTAGCACCAGTTTGGGCATATAAATCCTTTAAAAATGTTCATAGACTAGGTCTATACAACAATTTGAAAATGCAAAATCTGACATCGCTGGACCGTGCCGCACCTCCATTTTGTTGGAGCCAAAAACATGGTCAGATTGCAGATTCCCGGCGGCGCAGTAATGGGCTGCATGGGAATCCGATGCAAGTCCGGTGGAATATACAACATGTTCTATATTCCACCAGATGGTTTAAGGCTTTGGAAACCCTCAGTAAAAAATCTGTGCTATGTAGACTACAGCTTGGATTTTCTATTGAGAGCTACACAGCGCTGGGCACGGTCAGAATTTTGGCGGATTCAAAATACTGACTCTTCTGAAAAATCCAGTTCTGTGTAGACATAGCCTTAGGGAATTTTAGATGAGAAATCAAGCAGCAGGTCTTGTTTACACTTTGTGTCCGTGCCCCAGACTGAAATAGCTGAATTGTCTGCGTAGAAATCAATGTAATGAATATGTAGTTAGTACAAAAGCAATTCCTGCTTTCCTTCTTAAAGGGGTTTTGCCACGATCTCATTTCATACCTCCTGCATCCAGCTCTTCAGCTCTGTGTGCTCAAAAGGGGGTGTGTGTGATTTGTTTGAATTGCATATCATGTGACCCAGCAGGCTGACATCACCAGGCCTTTCCTTTCTCTAGTCAAAGAAAGGTCTGTTTATGGATAGAATTGTAAATAGCTACACTGTAGCTCAGAGGTAATTTTTTTCTTTACAGCACAAGGGTCCTTGGTTCAAATCCCTGCAGGAACTTAACCTGTGGATTTGTTTTTCCTCTTTATCAATGCATAGACCTCATTGAGGTTTCTTTTTTTTTATTTGCACTGTTTAAGTTATTACTAACTAGTCCAAAGGACAGGAGTAGAGTGACAGCACCCGGGGTTTGAACACTCAGTAGGTGCATGAGAAGAGAGGTGATGTCTGAGCATGTGCGACCAGGGCTGAGGAGCTCACAGACCTGGTCATATCCCCTGGAGATGAGCTGTAAACAATGGCTCACTAAGGGAGCAGCTAAAACAAAAACGGTCCAGAATTTTTAATAATGATGAATGGTGAAAATGTTTATTATTTAATTTTCAAACTTCCCACGTCAATTTTACTTTGTGGCAAAACCCCTTTAACTAGTCTGGCTGCATATTGATTGTTTCTATATCCCAGGCATTTCTAGCTATACTGAAAGCAGTGTGTCAAAATTGTAGGATTCCCTAAAGGTTGATGTTTATAAGAAAATAGACAATTGGCAGCATTACTATGTGCTTAGCACTGGTGATAGAGATGGGCGAATTGATTCTAACGAAGTGGAATTCGTTTAGAATTTCAGGAAAACTTCGGTTCTGCACGAAACCTAAGATTAGGGTGATTCGCGGGAACGAAGCATCTTTTTTTGGGGGTAAAATGGCTGCGAGCACATGGTATGACTTGGGGCAGAGAACTCTGGGAGGAAGAAAGCAACACCCTCAATGACATGTGCAGACATGAAGCCAATCAGCGACCAGCGGGCTTCTGTGATATCACAGCCCTATAAATACGGACGCCATCTTAAATTCTCAAACTTTTTTACTGTGTTTTCCTGTCATAAGCATCTTTCTGCTGCTTTTCACTACATTGGGTCTCATTTTTAAAACAAACTTTGTTTTATCAGCGACCCGGGGGGGGGGACCCCACAAATGTGGGGTCATTGCACACTTTTTACCAATCCCGCAAATTAAATTTTTTTTTTTAGTTTTTTGGGTAAATTTTTCCCTTAAAAAGTCCAGGGTGGTGTACTTTTTTCCCCCCTAATGCCTCAATTACATCTGGTTTTTTTCTGTTTTGTAATTTTTAAAAACCCCAAAGGGTTAAAAAAACTTCTTTAAATTTTGGGGTAAATTTGGGGCTAAAATTTCAAGGTGTCCCTATTTTTTTGGGCCAATACCCTAAATTAAAATCTTTTTTTTTCTGTAGGTACTTCATAAACCCCAAAAACTTAATTTAATTTTTTGATCAAACAGTAAAGTCCCGACAGAGGTTTCCCAACCCTTCACATGGGCGGGGGGTGGCACAAAAATTCCTTTGGGGCAGGCAAAAGGGTTTTGCAGCACAATAAGGGGAGCACACAGGGGTACCGTGAGGGTCAGAACTTCCGTTTCATCTAGCGGGGCCGTGTGTTGACCACAACCCCCAAAAAATTTTTTGATTGGTTGACTAGGGGGATCCAATTCCTTCCCCGATGACAACTGACAACCCCAACCCAAAATCGGTGGAAAAAATCAACACAACCCCTTTGTTGGCAAGGCCCGGGGGCGGGTCAGCGGCCCACCCTTCCTTTTTAAAACCCCCTCTGATCCCCCTTTGGGTTTTCCCCCACCAGAAACTACTATGTGGTCTGGGGTCACGCCACTATACAGCAGGACGAACTTTTTTGGGGGATGTCAACAAAACTACTTTAGCAGCGAAGAGGTTTGGGGGGGAAATCCCCTGCCTTTTTCAGTAGGGGGAAATAGTGAAATTTTGGGGAGGACACGGGGGGTTTTTTCAACGGTCAAGGGTCTGTCGAGAAACCCTTTTAGGGGAAAAACAGTGACGGAAAAAACACAAATTGGGTTTACGATGGAAACCGATCCACTTGGAGCCGGGGAAGGGGAAAAGGGGTTCCAAAAATTATTGTCAGGAGAAAAAAGAGTGTCAGCCCTTTCGCTTCCCGGGGCGGCGCAGGCCCCAAGTCCTAGTGTAGAAAAAAGGGGAGAAAAACCCCCTTCACAAGGCCCCAAAAAAGTAGCGGGACGGGGCTCACCAGGGGAAACCCGGGAGTGGGCACTCAGTTGGGGAGCCCTTGGGGGTTAAAAAAACCTACTCGGCAGGGGTGGCAGTTTTTTTGCCAAGACACCGGGGGACTAAAGGAGGGTCTGTGGCAGAAAGTGAAGGTGGAGGGGGGGCTAATGTTTGGGACCACGGCCCCACCAACACAGCAGCACACCCCCGTGGTCGGGAGAAACGGTCTCAGTTTGGGGGTCCAACCTGCGCAGCAACACACCCAGTGGCATGCAGCATTTCAGCCATAAGCTCCCCCACCTCTCAGAAGGGCCCTCATCTACCATCCAGATGCCCTACTCCTCCCAACTCTGGCGCCGCAGTCTTCATCGGGTGATTTCCAGAGCAGAAGTAGCGTCCCAAACCCTCCCAAGGTGCAGAATGCGTGCTCCTGTCCAAGTTGTTTGGGACGCAAATCCCCCCCTTTCCAATGTTTTTGGGCTCTGCAAAAGTTTTGGGGGAATTAATGGCCTGTGCCGAGCCGAGGTGGAATCCAAGCCATAATTTTTTTTTTAAAAAAGGGGTACCACCCGCACAAATTTAGAAAAGAAGGGGGCCCCCCTTTGAGGCGAGGTGGGGCGACTGGCCTGACCGTTTACTTTTCCTTTACGGCCCACTTTATTAAAAGGGTTCCTGCCCAGCCACACCAGCAACTTGGACAGGAGATGCCGCTTCCTCCTCCACGTTGTCAAACTGCTGTTCCTGTGCCAATGTCCGCCTCCTCCTCCACTATAGTCTCCGGCGCTGCCGCTATCCGCCGCCGTCGCCGATCGTTAGGGTCCTAAGCCGCTACCAGCCGCTAAGCTATCGGCTTAGGGGCTTAGGACCTTGGCGACGGCAGCGGTGGCGGGACTAACTGTATGTGCGTCCGCCGGACGCACATACAGTTAGATGCTTTGGCAGAGCAGAGAGCTCCGCGGAGCACTCTGTGGCCGCAGGCAGGATGCGGCTCTGTGCGCGCCGGAGTGCACGGGCGGTGTGCGCATCATCACGCTGCCCGCACACGGCCTGGTGACGTCACACCGCTGAAGAAAAGACCGGGAGCAGCGACAGCGGCGGGAGCGAGGTCAGGTAAGTGCTGTCAGGTTATTACTTTTAATTAGCTCTATTCATGCTGGGGGCCTATTATCTACTGTCATATGTGCAGAGGGGGCCTATTATCTATTGTTATATGTGCAGGGAGGGGGGCTATTATCTATTGTTATATGTGCAGGGGAGGGGCTATTTATTGTTATATGTGTAGGGAGGGGGGCTATTATCTATTGTTATATGTCAGGGAGGGGGGCTATTATCTATTGTTATATGTGCAGGGAGGGGGGCTATTATCTACTGTTATATGTGCAGGGAGGGATGCTATTATCTACTGTTATTTGTGCAGGGAGGTGGGCTATTATCTACTGTTATACGTGCAGGGAGGAGCTATAATCTACCTACATATGTGCTGTGAGGCCTATAAGCTACCTATATATACATGTGCTGTGGGGCCTATAAGCTATCTATATACCTGCTGGGGGACCTAAACCTGCCAATATACCTGCTGGGGGATCCATAACCTGCCAATATACCTGCTGGGGGATCCATAACCTGTCCATATACCTGCTGGGGGACCTAAACCTGCCTATATACCTGCTGGGGGACCTAAACCTGTCTATATACCTGCTGGGGGACCTAAACCTGCCTATATACCTACAGGGGGATCCATAACCTGCCTATATACCTACAGGGGGATCCATAACCTGCCTATATACCTACTGGGGGATCCATAACCTGCCCATATACCTGCTAGGGGACCCATAACCTGCCCATATACCTGCTGGGGGATCAATAACCTGCCTATATACCTGCTGGGGGATCAATAACCTGCCTATATACCTGCTGGGGGACATATAAACTACACACCTACCTACTGGGAGATATATAAAGTATATAACCACCTACTGGGGGACGTATAACTTACTGGGGGACCCTTTTACCTTCACTGGGGGACACATAATTTACTGCGTGTGAAGTCGTTAACAGTCGTTAAGCCGGTTTGTTAAGGCCTCAAGACAAGTCAGTTGATAAGAGTTAGCATCGACTCCGCAGACTCCAGTCGGTTGTTTAAGCCAGTTGTTAAGGCCTCAAGTCGATTGTTAAGACCTTAGCAATCGACTCCGGGGATTACTCCACTACCACCTCAGCCTCCAGTGCTGCTCCATCATAGCACCTGTGCAGGACACAGCGGTGTCACGCAGTTTTACACCTGGTTTGCCTGGGCGAACGGTTAGGTCACACAGGGAAGGAATTGCTCCGCGTCATGCAACAAGAAATCATTGGGTGGCTTCCTCTGCGACAACTGCAATCGGAACCTTGGTGACCAGACTATGGTAGGAAGACATGGTGTACCGTGCTGCACCGAGGAGGGATGACCCATGCGCCCTGCATGGCGCACGTGTTCAATCTGGTTGTCATAAGGTTCCTGAAGTCTTTCACCCATCTGCAAGACATTCTAAAAATGGCCTGGAAACTGTGCATGCACTTCATCCATTCTTACAAAGCTAAGCACCCCCTCCTTGAGCTGCAGAATGTCCTCCCCCAACAATTCCTCCCGTTGGAATTCCAGCCTCCATATGTTAGACCGACTGTATGAACAGAGAAAGGCCATTAACGATTTTTTGTTTGATCTTAGCGTGAACAGCAGCACTCCCTGTGTATTTTTAATGTCAGCCAGTGGAGCTCATGCGGACACCTGCCGTTTGCTGAGGCATTCGTGGAGGCCAATTGTTATTTGTCAGTCGCCAGGACTTGGAATGAATAACGTCATTCCACTGCTTCATGTCCTGAACAGATGATCAAAATCTGTCTGATCAGGGGATGGAGACGTGGCAACTACATCCCTCTACGGCACGTCGAGTACGTGGTGGGTGAACTGGAGGAGGAGGAAGAAGACATTGGAGCACAAGCAGTGTCTGGCGAAATGATTGGTTTTTCTACTCAGGTGGACAGGAGAGGAGGAGCTGGAGCATCGGAGAGTTAGTGAGAGATCAGGAAGATGGAGGGCAGATACTCAACCACACCATGGCAGTATAACAGTGGAGATGGAGGCAGAGAGTCCCTCGGAAGTCACTTGTGCAGCATGGACCGCAGCATGCTGATTTGACAGGCTAGCGACAGGTGAATAGTCACATCCGGCAGAGGGATGATTTCTGGCTCTCCACCATCTTGGGACCCTTGTTAACCGTCACAAAATGGGTGCCTTTTTTCCACCTCTGAGAGGGAGGTGAAACATCGCATACTATAGTGAAATCCTATGTTGTTAGCTTGGCCGGCTACCTCTGTGCGCCATCGTCTATCTCTGGCAGGTCTGACCGGGTGGTTCCTCATCACTCACATACCACTGCCACGGCTGCTGTGGGAAAATGTGGGGGGGAGAGGGTCGGTTGGTTATTTGCAGTAGCAGCTCCATCAGCAGCAGCCTAAGTTTGGAGTCGTTGATGAGCAGCTTCCTTACCCTCTTGTGAGGATGAGTATCAACAACAGCGAGGCAGCAAGGACTGGAGCAGGACCTGTGAACCGCAGGTGGGTGCCTACTTGGACAGCACTATGCCCACCCCAGTGTAGAAGATCCGTGCGATATGGCAGCCTAACACTTGTTGTGTGGCCGCAACTTGCCGAGTTTGCATGGAGATGCTGTCTGCCGGCCAGTAGTGTGGCATCAGAGAGGGGGTGTTCTGTGCCGGCGGGGTGACCATCGTTACCCCAAGGAGAACTCTCGCTTGTCCACACGAAATGTGGAGAGACTCACCATTGTCAAGATGAGACAGGTGGGGGATCGCCAGGATTTCACACACCAATGCCTTATGCATCTGATTAGATCAGCCATGACACCTAACCATAAATTTGAGAATGAGATCTGTCTGGAATTCAAACTACCCCTGCCTCAGCTACAATTATGATGATGCCACATGCTGTTGCCACACATTGCTGCAACTTCTTCATCGGCACCCACACTTCTTCACCAGGGTAATGGGTATTGCCACCTGAACTCCAACTATGCCCGTCATTGTGCCACTCTGTGGATAACTGAGGTTGCTGCCACCTCCATACTGTGTGATTGTGCCACTCTGTGGCCTTCTGCTGTTGCTGGCCACCTTCTCAACCTGTCACTTGTGCCACTATGTGGCATTACAGATTGTTGCTGCCACCTTCTCAAAAAATGTCTTTGTGCCACTCTGTGGCATTAACAGATGTTGCTGCCAACTTCTCAAACCATGTTCCATTGTGCCATCTGGATAATGTTGTTGCGGCCACCTTCTCAACCTCTTTGTCATGGTTGCCACATCTGTGCGCACCTACTGATGTGCTGCCACCTTCTCAACCTGTCATGGTGCCCTCACTTTGTGCCTACTGATGTTGCTGCCTACTTCTCATACTGTCATTGTGCCCATTCTGTGGCATACAGATGTATGCTGCCACCTTATCAACCCTGTTAATTGCTGCCCTTTCTGTGTGCTACAGATGTTGCTTGGCCACCTTGTCAACCTGTCTTGTGCCACTCTGGACTACTGTTGTTGCTGCCACCTCCACTACTGTGTGGTGATTGTGCCCACTCTCGTGGCCTACTGATGTTGCTGCCACCTTCTCAACCTGTCATTGTGCCACTATGTGGCCCTAATGTTCGTTGCTGCCTCCTTCTCAACCTTGTGTCATTGTGCCCACTCTGTGGCCTACTGATGTTGCTGCCTCCTTATCACACCTGTCATTGTTCCACTCTTGTGGCCTACGATGTTGCTGCCACACCTTCTAAACCAAGTCATTGTTACAACTCTGTGCTCTTATGATGTTGTGCCACCTTCTCACCTGTATTGTGACACTCTGTGCCCTTACTGATGTTGCTGCCACATTCTCAACCTTGTCATTGTGCCTCTTCTGTGCATACATGATGTTGCTGCTCCACCTTCTCAATTGTCATTGTGCCACTCTGTGGCCTAATGATGTTGCTGCCCCCTTTCAACCTGTCATTGTGCAACCTGTGGCTACTATGTTGCTGCCAACTTTATCAACATGTCATTGTGCCACTCTGGGGCCCTACTGATGTTGCTGCCACCTTTCAACTTGTCATTGGGCACTCATGTGGCCTTCTGATCGTTGCTTCCAACTTCTCAACCACAGTCATTATGCAAATTCTGTGGCACATACAGTTGTTGCTGCCACACTATCTCAACTTGTCATTGTGCCACTCTGACTACTGGGATGTTGATTGCCACCTCTATACTGAGTGTGCATTGTGCCATTATTGGTGGCTCCTACTGATGTTTGCTGCCATCTTCTCAACCATGTCTTTGTTCCACTTGTGGGGCCTACTGATGTTGCTTGCACCTTTTCAAACTGTCATTGTGCCCCGCCACCTCTGTGGCCTTCTGATGTTGCTGCCACCTTCTCATCCTGTCATTGTGCACACTATGTGGCCCTACTGATGTTGCTTGCCACATTATCATCTGTCATTGTGCCACTTGGACCTACTGTTGTTGCTGCCACCTCCTTAATGTGTGTGATTGTTGCCTCTATGTGCCTACTGATTGTTGCTGCCAGCTTCTCTACCCTGTCATCTGTGCACTCTGTGGCCTACTGATGTTTGCTGCCATCCTTCTCAACCTGTCATTGTGCCACTCTGTGGCCTATTGATGTTGCTTGCCACCTTATCAATGTCATTGTGACACTCTGTGGCATACAGATGTTGCTGCCACCTTCTTCACATGTCATGTGCCTCTCTGGACTACTTGATGTTGCTGCCTCCTTCTAAACCCCCCCCCCCTGTCATTTGTGCCAACTCTGTGGCCTACTGATGGGGGTTTTTTCGTTGCTGCCATCTTTCAACTTGTCATTGTGCACTCTGGTGGACCTACTGGAAGTTGCTGCACCACTTCTCAACCTTGTAATTTGTGCCACTCTGTGGTCCACTGATGTTAGCTGCCATCTCTCAACCTGTCTTTGTTCCCTCTTGTGGCCTACGATGTTGCTGCCACCTTATCAACCTGTATTCGTTGCCACGCTGTGGCCTACTGATCTTGCTGCCACCTTCTCAACCTGTCCATTTGCCATGCTGTGGCCTACTGATGTTGCTGCCACCTTCTCAACCTGTCATTGAGCCACTCTGTGGCCTACTGATGGTGCTGCAACATTCTCAAACTGTGGTTGTGACACTCTGTGGTCTACTGATGTTGCTGCCAACTTTTCAACCTGTCATTGTGCCACACTGTGGCATACTGATTGTTGCTGCCAACTTCTCAACCTGTACATCGTGTGCCACTCTGTGGGCCTACTGTTGTGTGCTGCCACCTTCTCAACCAGGTCATTATGCCCTTCTGTGGCTATACGATGTTGCTGCCACCTTATCAACTGTCATTGCAGCCTCTCTGTGGCCTACTGATGGTGCTGCGACCTTCTACAACCTGTCATTGTGCCACTCTGTGGACTATGAATGTTGCTGCACCTTCTCAACAAAGTCATTGTGCCTTTCTGTGCATACTGAGTCTGCTGCCTCCTTCTCAACCTGTCATGTGCCGACTCTGTGGCCTAATGTTGTTGCTGCCACCTTCTCACACCTCACCTGTTATTGTGCCCACTTCTGGACTACTGATTTGCTGCCACCTCTTATATCGTGTGTGATTGTGCCACATGTGGCCATACTGTGGTTATGCCATCTTCTCAACCTGACAATTGTGCCACTCTGTGGCCCTAATGATGTTGCTGCCATCTTCTCAACCTGTCATTGTTCCACTCTTGTGGGCACTATCTGATGTTGCTGCCATCTTCTCAACCTGGTCATTGTTCCACTCTGTGGACCTATGATCGTTCTGCCACATTCTCAATCCTGTCATTGTGCCACTCTGTGGCCTATGATGTTGCTGCCAACTTCTCTACCTGTCATTGGCCACTCTGTGGCCCTACTCGCTGTTGCTGCCACCTTCTCAACCCTGTCATTTGGTGCCACTCTGTGGCCTTTTACTGCAGTTTGCTTGCCTCACCTTCTCAACCAGCATTATGCCATTCTGTGGCATACAGATGTTGCTGCCACCTTCTCAACCTGTCATTGTGCCACTCTGGACTACTGATGTTGCTGCCACCTCTATACTGTGTGTGATTGTGCCACTATGTGGCCTACTGATGTTGCTGCCATCTTCTCAACCTGTCATTGTGCCACTCTGTGGCCTATGGTGTTGCTGCATCTTCTCAAACCTGTATTGGGCCACTCTGTGGCCTACTGATGTTGCTGCACATCTCTCAACCTGTAGTGTTCCACTCTGTGCCTATGATGTTGCCTCGCCACCTTCTCAACCTGTCATTGTGCACTTATGTGGCCTACTCATATTGCTGCCACCTTCTCAACCTGTAATGTGCCACTCTGTGGCCTACTGATGTTGCTGCCACCGTCTCAACCTGTCATTTGCCACTCTGTGGACTACTGATGTGCTGCCACCTTCTCAACATGTCATTGTGCCCTCTATGTGGCCTACTGATGTTGCTGACCTTCTCAACCTGTCATTGTGCCACTCTGTGGCCTATGATGTTGCCTGCACCTTCTCAACTAGTCATTGTGCCTCTATGTGGCCTACTGATGTATGCGCACCTTCAACCTGGTCCATTGTGACTCTGTGCCTACTGAATGTTGCTTCCTCATTCTCAACCTGTCAATTGTGCCACTCTGATGGCTACTGATGTTGACTGCCAAATTCTCAACTGTCATTGGTGACACTCTTGTGGCTACTGATGTTGCTGCCAACTTCTCTAACACTGGTCGTTGTGCCACTCTGGGGACCTTCTGATGTTGCTGCCACCTTCTCAACCTGTCATTGTGCCTCTCTGTGTCCACTGATGTTGCTGCACTTCTAACCAGTCCATTTATGCATTCTGTGGCTTACAGATGTTGATGGACACCTTATCAACCAGTTCATTGTGCACTCTGGACTACTGTGTTGCATGCCTCCTTATATAATGTGTGTTGATTGTGCCACTTATGTGGCCTACTGATGTACTGCCATTTCTAAACCTGTCATGGTGACACTTGTGGCCTACTGATGTTGCTGCCATCTTCTCAACCTTTCATTGTTCACACTCTGTGGACCATCTGATGTGCTGTACACCTTCTCAACCTGTCATTGTTCCACTCTGTGGCCTACTGTGATGTTGTCCCCCCCCCAACCTTTTTTTTTTCTCAAACCGTCATTGTGCCACCTGTGGCCCTACTGATGTTGCTGCCACTTCTCAACTGTCATTGTGCCTCTCTGTGGCCTAATGATGTTGCTGCCACCTTCTCAACCTGTCATTGTGCCACTCTGTGGCCTACTGATGTTGCTGCCAAACTTCTCAACCTGTCATTGTGCCACTCTGGTGGCTCTTAATGATGTTGATGCACAACCTTCTCAACCTGTCGTTGTGCCACTCTGTGGCCCTATGATGTTGCTGCCAACCTTCTCAACTGTCATTGTGACCACTCTGTGGCCTACTGATGTTGCTGCCTCCTTATCACAGTCATTTGCCTTTCTGGGCATTCGATGTTAGCTGCCACCTTCTCAACCAGTCATTGTGCCTCTCTGGAATACTGTTGTTTGCTCGCCACCTCTATACTGTGTGTGATTGTGCCACTATGTGGCCTCCTACTGTGTTACTGCCTTCTTCTCAAACCTGAGTCAATTGTGCACTCTGTGGCTGAATGATGTTGCTGCCATCTTCTCAAAACCTTTCATTGTTCCACTCTGTGGCCTACTGATGTTGCTGCCCACCTTCTCAACCTGTAATTGTGCCACTTGTGGCGCTACTGATGTTGCTGCAACCTTCTCCAAACAGTCATTGTGCCACTCTGTTGGCCTTCTGATGTTTGCTGCAACCTTCTCAACTGTCTTTGTGCCACTCTGTGGCCCCTACTGATGTTTTTTTTTTCTTGCTGACACCTTCTCTACCTGTCATGGTGCACTCTGTGGTCCTACTGATGTTGCTGCCAACTTCTCAACTGTCATTGTGCACCACATCGTGTGGCACTACGATGTTGCTGCCACCTCTATACTGTGTGTAATTGTGCCACTCTGGACTACTGATGTTGCTGCCTCCTCTATACTGTGTGTAATTGTGCCACTCTGTGGCCTACTGATGTTGCTGCCATCTTCTAAAAACATGGTCATTGTGCCACTCTGTGGCCTACTGAAGTTGCTCGCCATTCTTCTCAACCTCGTTCATTGTGCACTCTGTTGGACCTAATGATGTTGCTGCAATCTTCTCAACCTGTCATTGTGCACTCTGTGGCCTACTGATGTTGCTGCCATCTTTCATCCTGTCTTGTGCCAATCTGTGGCCTTACTGATGTCTGCTGCCATCTTATCAACCTGTCATTGTGCCCACTCTGTGACTACTGATGTTGCTTGCCATCTTCTCTACTGTCATTGTGCAACTCTGTGGACTACTGATGTTGCTGCCCACCTTCACAACCTGGCCATTGTGCCACTCTGGACTACTGAATGTTGCTGCCCACCTTCTCAACCTGTCATTGTGCCACTCTGTGGCTTACAGATGTCGCTGACCTTCTCTACCTGTCATTCTGGCCCTCGTTGTGGCCACTGACTGTTTTGTATATATCCATATTTTTTTTTTTTCTTGCTACCACCTTCTCAACAGTCTTTTTGCCATTCTGGGGCATACAGATGGTTGCTGCCCCTCTCTCAACCTGTCATTGTGCCACTCTGGTACTGATGTTGCTGCCACTCATTATGTGTATGATTGTGCCACATGTGGCCTACTGATGTTGCTGCCA
This sequence comes from Phyllomedusa bahiana, assembly GCA_025379985.1. Classification (NCBI taxonomy): domain Eukaryota; kingdom Metazoa; phylum Chordata; class Amphibia; order Anura; family Hylidae; genus Phyllomedusa; species Phyllomedusa bahiana. Next base: position 28,854 of record JAODAL010023546.1, read on the forward strand.
TCATTCTCATACTGTCATTGTGCCACTCTGGGGCCTACACTGATTTGCTGCCATCTTCTCAACCTGCCATTGTTCCAATCTGAGGCCTACTGATGTTGCTGCCACCTTCTCAACCTGCTATTGTGCCACTCTTTGGCTACTGATGTTGCTGCCACCTTCTCAACCTGTCATTGATGCCACTCTGTGGCCTACTGATGTTGCTGCCACCTTCTCAACTGTCATTGTGGACACTCTGTGGCCTATGCTGTTGCTGCCAAATTCTCATCCTGTCATTGTGCCACTCTGTGGCCTAAGGATGTTGCTGCCTCCTTCTAAAACCCGTCATTGTGCCACTCTGTGGCCTACTGATGTTGCTGCACCTTTCTCAACTGTCTATTTTGCCACTCTGTGGTTAGTGATGTTGCCACTGACCATGTTTAACTCGAAACCACCCTTAGCCTTCCAATGCTGTTTCCATCCTCCACCACTCTATGATGTTGCCACATATGTTTGGTTTTTCCTCCTCTTTTAACCGTCAGAAGGATATGAAAAAGGATCAGGAATTATCAGAATGATAGGTAGCCATGAAGCAGGATCTGTGTCGTCGACGTAAAATTACTGCCAACACCCTCTCCACTCTATCGGGGGGGCTCTACATGTATCAGCGTTTAAAGAGCAGGTTATGTCATAATCTGTGGAATCATTGATGTCAGTGTAAATGCGAGTTCGCTCTTTGATGTTATAGTAGGATCTTGGCCCTCAGCTCGGTTCTTTCAAGCTAGTGCTGACATTACTTTGTCAGGCTGCTTTCCCACTTTAGTTATTTGATCAGTTTTGCCACCTGTAACTGCCCAGAGAAGTGAACTGTGAAGCGATTCTAGTACCGCCGCCTGTCATCTGTATGTCATACATAAACCACGCATCTGTTGAAACCCAAACCACAGCTCCCTATGCATATTTGAGCATTGGCACTTAAGTTTACAACTCCTACTGGTTCTCTGGCAGCCTGGAATAGCTGTTTTAATGCGTTTCGCCGCAAATATAAATTAGGGTTTGAAAATCGAATTTTGTCTGAAAAAATATTAAGCGAACTCAGCGACATCGATTTTTGTGACTTTAGACATTATAATAATTGGTGGGACTTCCAGCACTGGGCTGCTGGTTTTTTATGGCGTGAGATCACAGATAGTCACCCTCCAATTAGGAATAGAAGCGGGAGGAATTGTGGGTATGGGGACATACATGGTGATGCAGCAGAAATGTGAAGTTGTGGGGTCTACAGAAAAGCATGGAAGGAAAGGTCTAATTCAACTACCTAGAGAGAGAAGACAGGAGAATGAGGACATAGGCGTACGCACTTTCAACATGGGATTGTGCGAATGCCTAGTCAACAAGTAGTAGAGTGACTGGTATAGAAGCCAGCAATAGCTTCCTTTTCCAATAGGCTCGCCACATCCTACTAAGATCAGTCCACACTGTGCTCTATAGATAAGGCCCGAAGCAAGTAGGTGCCCCACTGCATAGGGGCCAATAGGGTCATGTATGACATAACTGACCAGTTGGATATCTATCATAACATTAAGAAAATCTGAAGCATTTTCCTAAAAACTGTAGACTGTGACAGAGTAGGGCAAGTTGTGCACTCTACTTCATGGCAATTATTAGCTACAAACTTAACCCCCTTAGGGAATGTCGCATAACACAATATCTAGCAAACGATCGAGCAATTATAAGGCAATATTAATTTGGTGGAAATAAATGTGGATTTCGGTGCATGCATTCCACACCAAAATCTGTAAAGTATTCAGTAAATGCCCTAATGGTTCTACTGCTGAAGAGTCTGGCAGTAAGCGAGATAAGTGATTTAACTCATATAAACTCGGGTTTGAGAATACCTCATTGGTGTGGACTGCAACTGGAACTCATCTGCATAATACCCATTCTGGCAATATGGAAATTGACTGTACTCAACCAAGTTTAATCTGTGTCTTGAGAGATAGCCAATGATGATACTTTGATGACCTGTTTGTGTGCTTGCTGAGCAGGCATGCGGGAACAAGGTGCATCCGTAGCTCGGTTGCTCTCATATTCTGTATAAGATGAGGGGTGTAGCCTTCAGGTGAACTGTGGACACATATTTTGCAGAATCGATGTGGGTTATGTAGGTGCAGACAGGTTCAATGCGGACCTCATTGACCAAAGTTTGAGATCTGAGCTGGGCTAGCTTTGTTGCCCGCTCCAAAAGTTTTAACTTTGGGATTTTTATTTTTAAAGGGGTTGTCTTTCAAAAAAAATACAAAACATGAAGAAAAATGGTTTTTATGCGGAGCTAACCTGTACATAATGGCACCTAAGTAGAATTTATTTCACCAAAAGTTCATCACCACTTTAAACTGGAGAGAATAGCACACTGTCTTGTGGGTATTTTCGCACAGAGTGTTTCTATCGGTAGGGTAGGTTTTGCCCTGAATTCGCCGAAATTACAGTAATCCATAAGCTCTCAGAGAACTATGGATTACGCACCGCGAACAATGCATGTCAATGGGGCTGGCGTGCTGCCGCCCCCCCCCCCCCTCCACCCATGCTTTGGGAATATGCACTCCCAAAACACACGGCGTATTGCAGCATGTACTATACGCACCACAATTACGTTGTATGAACATACCCTTAGCGCGTTTTCTTTTTTTTAGCAGAAATGCATAGCATTTCTGCAAAACAACGCATCACACAAACACACCAAAAACTGCTCCGCGAAAAAGTACCCTTAAAGGGGTTTTCTAATCACAATAATTCACTTTCAATAAGTAGGAAAAGGTAGATGAGGACTATTACCAAATACATTGTTATGTTGATTTTGCCTTCTATAGGAGATAAGGAAGATTTTATCTACTGCTTGTGCACACAAGTTTTTTTTACGTTACCAACCACCTCGCCCTGCTGTCTGTCATCTATTATTGGGTTGGGCAGTCTGACCATGGTGACACTTATCTCTATCCCAGAAACTTTGTTTACCTAAGGTAAAGACTATGTAGCCTTGTACACTGCTATTTACAAACCCTCAGGCAGTATTTCATACCTAATAGAATTCAGAATGCAGGAATAGCACAGCTGATATGTAAATCACTGCTATAGAACCACCTACAACCTCACCAAGAAGTGAGCCGGAAGCTGCCTGTGGCTCTGTGAAACAGCAGGGCGAGACAACTTTAAACACTTCTTCAATCAAATACTTACCTTTAGCAGTTTCAAATAATTGAGAATGACGTTATCTTCTAACAGATCAATCCCTAATTAGTGGTTTTTTTGTTTTTTTTACATCTAAACATTTGCTTAAAATAAAAATTTCATAATACAAGCAGCGTTTCAAAACAAATCCTCAAATGCACGTAGCGAGAATCAGATCCACAACTGCACATCCGTATAATAGATTGAAGCGGTGCCAAGCTTTTCATTAAAGGCCACTGAGGAGTGAATGTGATAGGACTTGAATCTTGAATTACCTGACAAAGTGAACATTTTCCCTTAACGCATGTGAACTGAGGAATCTAGCAACACTGAGACCTGGCAGGGGGATTAACATGGAGAAGGAGGGAGAAAGGGCCAACTTCGTTGTACTCCAAGGTTCTTTCAGCAATTTGATGAAAATATGTAAAATATCATAATTGACTGAAAGGGAGAAACTGTGGAGAGAACATCAATACAGTCAACCTAAATCCAGGGCCGTTCCTAGGCTAAATTTCACTCAGGGCGTGGTGAAGAAATTTCAGCCCCCACCCCTATCCCTCCCTCGGTATACTTATTGATGCCACTAATGCGCCAGCTAATTGCTCACAATAAACCAATAGCCCAAAAATATACATAAAGCTTTTACCAACAATGTCGCTACATTTAATAACTACTTTTTTTTTAAATATAGTCATACAGTGAGACATGCACTTATTTTATTTCTATTAACAGAAATATTGGGACTGATTTGTCAATAGTGTCGAACTCCAAAGGGTAATGTTCACTCCGGGGTTATTTCGCCGTCGTATTTGCAATCCTAATTACGGTGCGAGTGTGCGGACAAATTTACAGTAAGCCTTTGTTCATCAGTGAACTATGGATTAAGCCTCTCTCCCCGCTCATACAATATGATCGTATTGTAACGAGTGGGGTATAAGGTACATGTATATTACTTTTTCTTTTTTTTTTTTTTTTTTTTTCTTCGCGATACGCACTGAGAGTGAGTAAGTAACGTTAAAATGGGGCCGGCGGGCTGTCCCCCTGCGCCGTGGGAGTACGCGTGTATTAGTATGAGCTGCCGAAACACCACGTTGTCCTGCGGGCAAAGTTACTGTTTACTCGCCGCCAGTCACATCGTGCGATAATAGCCCTTAGTTTGAATAGACAGCTTACAATGCGGCCAACATTCATCATTGTGTTGATAAATCTGTGCGCAGGTTAGAACTGTATAGTCTAGTTTGTACCATCCTATAAGTTGGCTTTACTTTTACGCCTGTAACAGAAAATGACGCCCAAAATTCTGTTCGTTTTTTCTGTCGCATTTATTGCCACGCTCCTTCTTACGAAAGCACTCCCCTTTGCCGGACGCGGCGCAGGAGAAAACATCGGAAACTTTTAGACACATAGTAAATGTGGGGTAAAGATTGTTTTTGGGCCAAATTGAGCCAGGAATTATGGTGCAACTGCCTTAATTAATAAATCTGCTCCATTATAAGGCCACGTTAGCTATAAGCAGTAAACAAAAGTACACTTAATACAATTGTTTTCTCTTTGTAGTACTGTTTTACATTTAAAAAAAAAAAAACTTGGTAGAAGCATACCAGAAACGCATAAAGCACGTTAAAAATAAAAAAATATGCAGTTTCATGGGGCTTTTTTTTTTTTTTTTTTAAAACGGCACTAAATAAGTGTGTGTGAAGGAAGCCTTAAGAATTTGTTGGAAAAACACCACTACGGTTTCTGATACATTTTTGAGCCAAAAATGTGGCTCAAATAGAGGTATTCCCTATTTCTCTTTATTTTAAATTACTCAACGTGTGCCCTGACAGCAGGCTTAGGGCATGTTCACACAGCGTTTCTGGATACGTTTTTAGGATGATCGTTCGGATCATGTTATTGGACCCAAACACGCATCTAACAATGTGCTGTGTGTTTTACCATTGCCTCAGCAGCCGCTAATGTAAAACACGCAGCAGAGTTCGTCGAGTGATCGCCAATGAGTGTTTACTGCGGCTTTATGATTGCATCTTACGGTTCCGTTCAAAAGAATTGGACTTTGTCAATTTCTTGTCGGGTTGACGAAGCAGACGCTGTGGCACAAAAACCCCTTTTAGGTGGAATATTTATAATGGTAGGCCACATTAATGTTGACACTGGCACACTTTGTCCATTCTCACTTAGGGGTGTACTCACTTTTGTTGCCAGAGGTTTAGACATTCATGGCTGTCTGTTGAGTTATTTTGCGAGCACACAAAATATTTACACTGTTATGAAAGCTGTACAGATTAATACTTTCATTGTATCAGTGTCTAGCCTTCAGGTGTTGGTCCACATGAAAAAATATAATACAATATTTACAAAAAAGTAAGGGGTGTACTGTGAGATACTGTGTATCTTCTTTTCCTGTGTATCTTTTGAAAACTACTGTCCAGTGTACCCATGTAGTCTCAAGGGGGGGAAGAGGGGGGGTTTATTCCCATGTACACCACTTACTTCTACAACGGCTTTCAGCACTACAGTTTGGTACACACGTGTGAATAGGAAAATGATTTCATACACTTTGACCTGAGCAAAATAGAATTAAAGAGGAAAAAATGATGTTAGTGTTTCCCTAAGGACTTGCTCCAGCAGACAGTCCCAAAGTAAAAACTCCATTTAATACAGTGATATTGACTGCTGCCCATCTGTAATATGTTTCTGACAAGCCTGCTCTTTGTGCGCTGCTCCTTGCAGCATTTAACATGGATTGACATCTAATAGAGATACCAACACTCCAAGAGAACATTTTTCAGCTGCCAGGAAAGCTGAAAGCAGAACTGCTGTCATTATTTCTAGTGACATTGAGTAGACTGATGAGGACTCGGTGAGTATGTTATGATATTATCATATAATGATGAGGATCATGAAGAGCATTGCGATGAAGCCATTCATAGATAATGTGACTGACTATTCAACAGCATGCCATTACACTAATATGTTTTTCACTGAAACAAAGCACTATCATAACGTCATTTGGATCTGATCACATTAGGGCAGTTTTGTTTTAGTTCTTCAGGCTGTCTGCTTGATTCTAAAAATGGCAAGCTGGAGGCAGGCCCTCCTCATCCGCAGAATCTAGATATTTAGCTATTTTTAGCTGCTTGTTACATTTATTTACGGTATATTGCAGTCTTTAGTCACAGTACATGAGATATTCTAAACTTGAAACAAAGGAAAAATATTTTTTCTTTATAAAAAAAAGCTCTATTACGGCATTGATTATTTTTACTTTGTGCAGTGTAAATCTACCGCTGGCTATTTGCTCATGATGGATCTTAACCCGTCCTGACTGAGCTGTTTACACCCCTCCCCGCCATTCTTTAGTACATACAAGTTACAATACTATAACACTTTTTTGCACTCGGTTAGTCGATTAACATTTTGCCTGTTTCCATTTCATATATATATACTATATAATATATTTTAGATTTATTATATATATATATATATATATATATATATATTGTGACAGAGCGATCCCCGATAGTCTCCAAGGTTTTTGCCACTAGAGGGTGTGAGGCTAGAGACATACTGCAGATGCGACACGGAGAACCTGGTCTCGTGGGGAAAAGTCACCATATATTATGTTCAGTAATGGATTTAGTTATGTCACTTCCGTAGTGGCTAGAATAGCTGCTAGGCAGGCTATGTATGGGGTGGCTTTTTTGGGACAGCCATTGTGTTGGGTGGGTGGTGTCCCGCATCTCCAGCGTAGGTTTGGGTATGTCTCTGGAGTACGATTTAAAGGCCTCCCACTCCAGGGAATCAGGGGGAGTGGTCTGCTACCAGTGGAGCAGCAGTGGGAGCTGGAAGAGAGGTCTGCCCCCAGTGGCTTTGGGAAGCTGTATACCAGGGGTTGGTGTGTCAAAGGTGTATGTAGTGGTCCGGAGTAGTAGACTCAGACCACAGCTGAGAGTGGTCTCAAGAAGGTTAGTAAGTTGGCCCCAGACGGCGGAGATGTTTATTTGTTTTATTAGAAGGCTATAAACCTGTGCCAAAAATAAACAGGCTGAGGGCAGTTTGAAAGATAGCCCTTGTGTCGAGTTTGCCTATATTCGTTTTACCTAAGACGGCGATCCAGGAGCGAAATACCCCCAGGACGGCACAGGGGGTGCCGGACACAAGGGAGGTGTCACCCCCCCCCCCCCCCCCCCCCCCCCAATATATATATATATAATACACTGCCGATTTTGAAAGTTTTCCCACCTACTAAGAATGGAGGGATCTGTAATTTTTATCATAGGTTACACTTCAACCTGCGGAGTGAGAGAATCTAAAGAATTCCCAGAAATCACTTTTTATGATTTTTAATTAATTTGTATATTATTGCATGAAATAAGTAAATAGAACATCTTCAATCATGCAAGAATTCTGGCTAAAATGACTTGTTAGATCTCTTCCAAGAAACTTTCATACTCTGCATTCATTACCTTTATACTGAACCTGTTTTGAACATAGTTAACAGTATAAATAACCACCCGGTCCTCAACATTTACTCAATCACACACCACCTCTCCACCAATGGTCAAACCAAAGGAGCTGTCAAAGGCAGGTCCTTGCTAGGGTCCCAAACCATCCATGGGCCTTGGCCCTTTTGTGTTAAGTTTAGCACATTAGGGCTGCATTCACACAGCAATTTTCACACAACATTGTAACATCGAGGCATTATCTTTTTACAGAGAAAAAACTATGTTCTGTCACATTTCAGCATATTCCCACATAGATCCTGTCCAACACCTCACAGACCTGCACAATGAAAATCACTATGACCACTTTGCATTATCAAAATTGCTCACTATCTATGCAGGTGCAATACTCTTAAAAATAACAGTCCCCAAGATACTAAACCATACATGGAACAAATATACCAGACGAGTCATGTTACTTAAGAAAAAATAAAAAAGAACCTCCTACAAAACCAAGACCCAAAACTTATTAACAACACTGCTCAGAAGACATATTACCGCCAAACATGGACCATATATTGGTAGAACTATTTGTAAGACTCTGTCAAAATCATAGCGATTACCCTGAAGTTACATTTAGTGACTACAGGAAACGATCTTTAACTGATCAGAAGTATGTTCACATCTACCTACCTTCTCAAGCAGCCCAGACTGTCATGAAGACTATATGCCAGCCACGACTCATCTCTGTAAATTTACAAACAAACATTTAGAAACTCACATTTTCCTGCAATATATACCTACCTATCTACTGGGGAAATTATAGAAAATCCAGGTGTCTGCTGCATTGTTCCTTTATATGCCAACATTAGGTAGGTTTATAGACCACCTCCCAGTAGGTAGGTATATAGGTCTTCTCAATAGGTAGAATAAATTTTTTATGTCCCCCATATGTAGATCTAAAGGTATATGTTCCCCAGTAGGTAAAAATATAGATAATAGGGTCTCCTAGTCTTCAGATAGGTAATAGGGTCCCCCAGTCGGTATATAGATAATAGTGCCCCCAGTATGTAGATAGGTTATAGGATCCCCCAGTATATAGATAGGTAAATGGGCCTCCAGTATTTAGACAGGTAATAGGGCCCCTAATATATAGACAGATAATAGGGCCCCCAGTTTATATAGATAATAGGGCCCCCAGTATAAATAGATAGATAGATAGATAGATAATATGGCCCCCAATACATATAGGTAGGTAATAGGGCCCCCCAGTATAGATAGATAAAAGGGTCCCCAGTATAGATAGATAAAATGCCCCAGATATAGATGATAACAGGGCCCCAGACTATAAAGTAGGTAAATATGCCCCCATATAGAAAGGCATGGTAATCAGGGCCCACTTTAGTAAGTAATAGGCCCCCCAGTAGAGCTAGGTAGGTAACATGGCCCCCAGTATATAGGTAGGCAGGTAACATGGCCTCCATATATTAGCTAGCGGTAATATGGCCCCCATTAATAACAGCATATGCGGTAACTATGCCCCATATATAGACAGGTAGTAATATGACCCCCATTATTTCGATAGCAGGTAATATGGCCCCCAGTAATATAAGATTAGGCAGGTAATATTGGCCCCAGTTATGACAGCAGGATAATAATGCATATATTAAAATAAAAAATACTAGTACTCACCTTTCTCCTGCTCCCTGAAGCTCCCACTCTTCTCCGTCTTCTTCCCGGCACAGGCAGCGTGATGACATACTGACGCCGCCTGTGCCAGATACTCTGGAGGCTCTGCGGAGCAGGAATTTCTCGCTCTCTGTTTCCATGGAAGCCTTCAGCAGTATGTGTGTCACAACTCACATACATAAGAAGAGAACCATCGGCGCTCTGGGCCAATCGCAGCGACCTGGAGCCTGGCGAGGTCCGGGGGACCGGCAGTTTGATCCGGTGGTTGTGCCCTGGATAAAACTGTCTAGTGACGCCCCTGGTCTGGGGACGCCAGGGACAAAATTGTAGACCTGCACAAGGCTGGGATGGACTACAGGACAATAGCTTGCAGTTTGGTGGGAAAAAATTGAGGTATTACTGGCAAAATTCTGACATCAGTGGCTTCTGCATGTTAGTGTAGTGTCATCCACATGTGACAGCTGACAGTTTTTACATATGATAACAGATCTTCTTTCCATGTAACAATAGGAGAGATTACAAAAAATGTACTTGTCCATGGTAGAAAAAAATCTTTTTGGATGCTGAAATGCAAACTCAAGTTCTGGTAAATGCCATGGAATTTTTATCTGTGGATAATATCTTCTACAAACATTTTAATTAGACATCCTAAAAGATATTAATACAATTCCTAAAGGGGTATATCCCATCTGGGCTTTTTTCCACCAGAGCCACACTCCTCCAGCCATCCTTTCAGCTTATATTTTCTGTGCAGGCTGTGGATGGTTCTACAGCACTGACTGACATTTCAGCTCTGCTATTCCTAGCTAAGCCTGTTAAAATGATATTGGTGGTGGAGGGGTTTTAAGAGCTACAGAACAGATTAAAATGTGTCAGCATAAAGATAAAGAAACTCCTATGCTGCTGATAAGATACAGCAAGGAGTGATGTCACTATGCCGACTACTGCTAGAGCAGAGAGAGGAGGTGGGCAGCCTAGGAAACCTTCTGTAAACAAGCAGCAGATAAGAACTGCTCTAACTCTTAAATGAAGAAAAATCGGAACTACAATATATTTGGTAATAATCTTTAGTCACCTTTGCCTACATGATTAAAGACAATTAATACTACCTTAAACTTTGGTCAGTAAGCAGTTCTCCAGATCTGGTCTCAAACCCCGTTCAAAAGTCAAGGGGACACTCCCTCCGTCTGGAAAAAAAAGGTTTACTCTCTAGGGGCAACATGCTTCCTTTACTATAAGAACTGTAAATCTGTGAAGTAGCCTGATAGTAAGGACAAAAAAACTTCAAAAAAACTTTAAACAATTACTTACAACACAATAATATTTTTACTTATGTATTCATAATAAACTCCAGTTAAGAATGTAAGTATCCAATCTGATCACAAATTGTGAATGAAGTGGGAAAATTTTAATTCTCCCTTTTTAGGCAGTTCAGTTCATGTCTTAAGATCTAAATTCTTTATCAATAGGGAGTAACTAAGTTCTAAAGATTCTCGTTCCCTCAGCTCTTTGCCCCCTTCCCTGCCTTCTCTCTTCAACAAACTAAAGACCCCCTAATCATATAATAATAATTCTTTAAGCACTAACTAGCATCCCTCCCCCCTTATCACACACTTATTACCTCGGAGAATAAAGGGATCCCCCCTCTTGGATAACTGCCGAAATGCCACATCACATGGACTGCAGCGTCTAAGTAGGTAAACGTCCAGAATTGGAGTTATCTCCAGTCCCAGACGCTGAAGTAAGGTGTCTGCTGTAACTAGCAACCAGCACCTGCTGTGTATGGAGTGGGCTTAGCTCCTGAGCTTGCTTCATACTTGCACTCCCTTTCCTGACAGACAGAGCTAGGTGCCCTAAGCAGTGACCTACCTCTGCCTACCCATCATCCAGGTCCTGTTTATTACTATGAACATGAATGTGGGCTGAGATAGGAGCCTACTGAATTGGTATAAAAGAGGTAAAAGAGCAGTATTTTCAATACATGTATATTAAACAATTGTATGATTTTCTATTATGCACATAGTGATAAAAACCATATAAAGTAGAGATCTCCTTTAACTAAGAATTTGGTATTTCACCATATCTGACTAAAGTGGAATTTTCTGTTTTTGCCTGAAGTTAAGGTGCCCATGCATGGTGCCGCTAAACATTGATTATCACTAGTTACTGTGCTGAAAATTCACTTGCAGCGTTTTGAAATTGCAGATATAGACGCAGCACGGTTCAATGGTAGAAATACCACATACGAGACACTGCCGTGTAAAGCCGCAACCTCGAGTAATGGATATCCCATGCGAAGCACATACCATGGTATCTCATCTGGTCAAAATTTTAATATATGTTTATTGTTAAAATAAGACAATGTACAATGGAATCTATTTTCATCAGTGTCCACAACCTAGATCAACAATACAGCTGGTTGATAAAGCATCTATGTTTTCAGTAACTGCAGTTAGATTCAATCTAATTGTTAATGAATGTTTAAAATAGCACTGCCTAGGTTATTATGACATCAATCAACTCTTCAGCGCATGACTATGTGCTAAGGGGTAACATACTCTTTATGTATTGTGTAACATCAGCTGCTTAAATAGTTTTTTTTTTGTATTTTTGTTTTTTTTTACATCCGTGCACAGGATGTAACCTTGTTTTATATAATTGCCTGGTATACCCTTAATAATAACACTGTAAGAGTTTTAACACAAATTTAATTAGCAGAAAGCTCTGCATAGCAAGCAAGCTGATCCTTAAGGGTCATAATAAGTAGATTATTCAGGATAGCTATTAAATCAGTTTTCTCCCTGTTCTGCATCATTAATTTAGTCATTTACTCTCCCATGCCTTTCTGTAAACAGTTTTTAGTATGAACATTCAGTTGCTCCCATTTCATTTCATTATTGGAACTAAAACAATATTGCTTGTTCTGTGCATATGCTTAGATGAAATAATACAGCTAAGAATAGTCCATCTCTGAGAACATTAGCAGCTAGGCTGACACTAAGCACACAAGGCAAGAGCAGTGTTGGACCAGGATGCCTTGTGCCCACCAGTGGAGTTAATTAATAAGGCCCACTAGTGGAGTTAATTCACAGGCCCACTAGTGGAGTTATTTCTTGAGGCCCACCAGTGGAGTTTATTTCCTGTGGCCCAAAAGAGTAATGTTGATTCTTGTGGGTCCCACCGAATGTATTTTATTTTTTTGTGGTGCGCACCTGTTGAGTTGATTCTAGGGTCCCACTGTGAGTTGATTCCCTTAGTGCCCACCAGTGGAGTTGATTATTGGGGTGCACCAGTGGAGTTGATTCCTGGGGACCACCAATGAAGTTGATTTTTGGGACCAACCCTACAGCTACTGTACATAGATGCACATAAAACTTGCATTCTGGTTCTACCTCTCCTTTTTGCATTTGTCCCTTAAAAACAGTCCTAAGCCTGCCATGCCCAGAGGCCCATCATACAAACCACAATACGGCTGTAATATACCATTCCCAAGTGAATATACTGAGCTGAACTTAGATCATTCCACAATCCAATAGTGATTTAAGATTGATATAGAAGAATTATCCAGGTTCCTGTTGTTGTAGCTGCCACATTATGTATCTGAGTAGATCTTGCAAATAAATCAGGTGCAGCAATTGTTTTTGGGATAGACCTATTGTTTGTTACCATACCCTAGTATAGACCCTTATATGTAGCTGTGATATGAACATCACATGTCAATTCTCTACTATGGAGCTTTGGCTTTTTTTTATTATAAAACTCAAGTCTTTGAATTCTTTTAGTCTGGAATGATTTTTGATTTTTGTGACACCAAACTATGTAGTTTATTGTAGTAACTGATGGACACGAACTATGTAACATAAAAATTATATTATTTAGCAGAATTTCAGCTGGCAACTTAAAGGGGTTGTCTTACTACAAGGATTGCTATTTAATATGATTAAAAGAACATTCAAAAACAATTCACTTTGCAATATATGACCATTAAAAGTGTCCTACCTACCTGAGATATCCGTCTCTTGTAATGGGCTGCATCAGCTCCTCATGTTCTCTATAGCTACAGACCAGATCAATCTCTCTATGATAGGCTGTCAGTACTGGTTTCTATAGCTACATACCTGGCTTCTACTGCAGTCTAGTAGAAGCCAATAAACACACCCCTGAATTCAAAATGAAACCAAGAAAACAGAACTGAGGTGAGAGGAGTCAATGCAGTAGAACAACCCCTTTAAGGTTAAACATAAATCTATGTGAGACTATAATGCCATGATCCCTCAAGATACAGTATTAAATGTTTCTGGAATGACCACTGTAAGTTGAAACCATTGTAACTTGAAACCATGGCTCTATGAAAAACTAGTAATTGGTTTTAAAGCTCACAACATCACCAAATATAATGCAACATGAAGATGAAAGAATATTAAGCAGATAACTAATACAGATAAAGCAAGCTTTTATATATAATTGAAAAGGAGTTGCTGGAAGCTGTGAACACTTCCTATGCTGTGGATAGGAGCTTCTTTGGGGTATTGTACAGCGCACAAAGGGGCAAATGTAAAGTGTCTAGGTCTAAAATTCACTTTGTTGCCCATAGCAACCAATCAAAGTGTACCTCTCATTTTTCCAGACCACTATATGAAATGAAAGGGGAGTTCTAATTGGTTAGATCTAGACAGTTTTCATACAGTACATGCGGCCCAAAGTGTGCCAGAAACATGACCAAAGGAGCTGTTCCTCTTTGCACAGGAAAAGAGCAGTACAGAACATGTGGTACTGCACTGAACTGTAGAGACACTATTAGAACGCCAATCACTGCATGCACTTCACTAATACAGAGTTTTTACAAGTAAAATGTTCATGATAATTGACTGGATCTTAGGGCCACATGTATGAAAACTGTCTAGGTCTAAAACTCACTTTCTTGCCCATAGAAACCAATCAGAGCACCCCTCTCATTTCATATAGTGCTCTGGAAAAAAGAGGGGCTTTTGATTGGTTGCTATGGGCAACAAAGTGAGTTTTAGACCTAGACAGTTTTCATACATGTGGCCCTTAGAGTCAATCTCATGAGCCACAGATTAGCAGTGTCTGTGACATTGTTTGATGAGTCTGGTTTCAAATCACAATCTCTCAGCAAAACCATTGTATGGTGAAGATATTGTTCCCTGAGGCCATTGTAGCTTGAGGACCATTGTATGTATTTTCACAATCTGATTATGATGGATGGTGGACAATGTCAGCAGCTCATCAAGGGTTAGACAGAGTGGAGAACCTCTCTGCTAGGGTTGAAGATGTATTATAGAGGCTTCAAATTGGATTTACACATACGCAATGAGAGCTGGTTCACAAAGAATAGGTTTATTACACTTTTATTAGGATGAAATTACTCTTTCCCATGCTTATATCTAATATAAGCCCTAGCAGTGCTCCTTATTATGAAGGATAAATACACAGGAATAAAATCTTGTAGCTTATTCTCATTGAAAATAGAACAGAATAATAGTCTCACTAAATATTTTGGGAAGATTTTTTTCCTAGGTGTTTCTGCAACAATAATCTTAAATAACAGCAGTAAATGTACAAATAGCCACTTTAAGTAATTTCTCTGAACTGTGGCTCTAACTATTCACTATAATTCCGCACAAAACATTTTGTTGTTTTCTAGTTGGCAGAATAACCAGACGATGATTAGTTAAAGCAAGCTAGGCAATGTATTCACACTGCCTTATGAGAAGAATAGTAATGACATTTCCTGTAAAGCGAGAACTTATATCTGGAAAAAAGATTATTGTGTTCCATGCACCAACGCAAACTAATATTATTTTCAGTATCAAGGTAAATGGAAAAAATAACAATATTTCTGCATGTGATGTATAACCCTTGTCATTGCTCAGTATGAGGCAAATTTTCTAATGGCAGCTTTTCTGCAGAAGTAGAGAGGCACGTCCTTCTGAACGTTAGATTACTAGTCTTTATGAATGTCAGGCTATTTGCCATTTTGCTAAATCAACATTATAGTACTTTGCTATTTGTAACAATATATCATATGTTCACATAAATACATAGTACCCACTTCGCAATTATTTGAAAAAATAACCAGGTGTTGATTCTAGCATATGTACTGCTGCCTGAGCCAAGTGCCAGGTCCAAGCTAATCCCTTTTTCCCCCTGGAGGAGACTCTTGCTTTGATATTTATAATCACCTGGACGACAAAAAGCTATAAGGTTAAACAAAAAACATTCATCCCTTATTATATATTTTATTTCTACTTTTATATATTTTAAATATTTATCTATATTATATATCTTTCTCAGTAAATACTGAATTCTGTATAAATTAACCCTTCTGTACTGCAATGCCGTCTGTTATTCCTCCTGAAATATACTGTATGAGCAAATTTAGAAACGGTATTACCATTCTGCCTGCACAGTCTGGAACTGTCAATGCTATACAATTTCAATATACTTTTTAATCAAGGAACTGAAGAAATACAATTCATTAAAACTCAATGCAAACCTGTCGTTTTATTTGAAACCCATAAACCACCACAGAGTTTAACATTAGAGTTTAAATAGGTACACAGGCCTATAAATACAAGGGGAAGTGTCTGGTGTTTAAATAAATCTTATTGAACACACTTTCACTGATCAGCACTAATCAACTAAGCACTCATGACCTTAATGAAGAGTTAGCCATCACTGTTAGGGGCCGTTCACACGGCTTATTCTGGGACTGATTTCAGCTGTACTGCGCGCCGTATTTGCGCTGCAGTATGGCTGGAATCCGTCCCAGTCATTACGGTAATCCACAGTTCTCATAGAGAACTATGGATTCCGTCTCTTCTCCCCGCTCGGCGAATATGCCGAGGGTGGAGAAAGTGACATGCACATTATTTACGCCATATACGCGCCGTGAATAATGAGTGTCTATGGAGCCGGCGAGCTGCCGGCCCCCCGCCCCGTCCCCACTGCACAGCAGCCGGCATAATTGCGGGGCGTAATCCGGGTATGTTCACACGGTGTAATTTCGGCGCGCATTTCACCAAGTATTTGCGCTCTAATACGGGCGAGATGCACGCCGAAATTACGGTAATCCATGATTGTATTGTACGCGCGGGGAGATAAGTGACATATCAATTATTCATGGCGAATATGCGCCGCGAGTAATGAATGTCAATGGGGCCGGGGGGCTGTCGTCCCCCTGCGCCGCGGGAGTACACGCGCATTAGCGCGAGCTCCCGAAAGACACGATGTACTGTGGCGCGCCGCAGAACATCGTGTGAGCATAACCTCAGAGCTCCTGAGAACTTCTTTAAGCATTTATTGGACAAATGGGTATCTTTAAATTTATATCTCTACTATTTATTACATTGCTGTAACAGTTTGTGTGAGTAAAAATCATGGGTGGCATAGTGCCTGTTCACGGGAGTCCATAAGGAAATGGTGGCCTGATAGGGAGTTGCTTTGAGCAGGGGCATAGTGAAGCCAGGATGAGACAATGTGCTGCCTCTGTAATTTTTTTGCTGTTATCAGGGTATATAAATTTATATTTGTGTTTGTGCGAGGACTTCTGTAGGTGGATAACAGGCAGTGTTTTGCTACAGAGTAGAAATGTATATGGATGTATATTACTATATATCAATGTAACCATGAGGTTAAGTTAGGAAGAAGTTTTGCTTAGTCATAAGGGTAACAGAAGGAGTTAACTGAGTTTAGCTTGGGAGACAGTGCTGCTGGGCAAGCAGCCAATCAAAGAGCTGACAGGGCAGGGGCCAAGTTACACAGCTAAATATGAAGCATTTCAGCTCTGTAGGAGTTCAGTTGTTAGTTGAATTCTGTTCCAAGCTTGGCTCAGTGCCTAAGATGTAAATAGTTGTTTGTAGTAGAAAAGGGCAACTACACATTTCTGCCGGCAATAGTTAGGGCAGGCCAGGGTGGACATGCCTCTCACTGACAGATCAGTAAGCAGAAGATGACACTGGTGGCACAGGCAAAATGGACACTGGATCCTGGAGGTACAGGTAGGCAACACGGGACTGCCCCTATAAATGTGGACCTTGGAGAGTAGGCTTAGTTAGTCGATCCTGGGTTGTCTGCAGAGAGGTCCCTCTGGCATGGCCACACTCCTAGAGAGGAAGATGTATAGAGAGGCTAATGAGGAGGTTGGGAGAACAGTGAGATAGACTGAGAGTGAGTCCCTCATGAGAAATGTGATTGTGTTGGAGATGTGTACCACTGCCTGATGTCATGGCCACATAAAATGTGACATTCAGAAGTAGCAGTGACGTGAGTAAAAGCCTGAGTTTTCCCTGAAGTAGTGTAGCCTGCAGTTATTGAGCACTGGAACACTACTCTGTCATCATGTCTACTATCTCACCTGGCACCTGCTATGCTCAAAGTCCCTGTTTTCTCCTTACACTGTTCTGGTAAAGCAAGGACATTCAAGACACCCTAAATATGTTTTTGCTGCAAATTGCACCAAAACCGCAACAGAAAGATATGCAGGATCTTTGATGACATTATAATCACATGGCGAGGTCCTGTACTTGAGATACGTGAATTATAAAGGTTACAACAGAGCTGCTTCTGGTAGATGGCATGGTCTTGAGGTCACATGACTTGACTGAAAAAAGAGGAGCATACCTACAACAAAACTCTATGGAGGAGTGAGAGGAGAAGATGGAGGAAAGTGATCAGTAGAATGAGAACAAGAGGAGAGCAGTCTGTGAGGGAGAAGGGGGCACAGAAAGAAGTCTCTGCAAAAAAAATGACGACGAGGAGCAGTCTGTGATGGAAAAAGAGACCATGAAAACCAGTCTTTAAAAAAAGAACGGCGAAAATGAAGCTAGTCTGTGAGGGGGTATTATGGGGAGCTGTTTGACGAAGGCATTGAGAGTAGTCTGTAAGAGTACGAGAAATCTGCGACAAAGAAGGCGCCATGAGGAGCGGTCTGTGGGAGAGAGGGCATGGATAGCTAGTCTTTTAGGCAGGAGAGCATTGTGAGCACGTTTTGTGGAAATGGGCATGGGGTGTAGTCTGTGTGAATAAGGACAGCAGGGGCAAGCAGTCTGTGTGAGAAAGAGGGTGGTATTGGGCAGCAGTGTGAGAAAGAAAATGGTTTGAGGAAGCAAGCCTGGAGATTACCCAGTACCTCCTTGAAACTGTTCTGCATGGTGATGGCACTACACCTAAGAAGTAACTGTAATGCCAGTTACACAATTTAGGGATTTCAGCAGTCTTGAAAATTTCCTTTCAAGACTGTTATCAGACAATTAGACACTGCTGCTCCCAACAGTGATGTGATCATGTGACTGAATCTGATAAAAGATATATTGGGTTTAATTAAGCCACAAAGATAGAAACAGCTTAAAATGTAAAACACATTTACTTAGTGGGCTCCATCTTTACAAAGCACTAAAGACCACTCTAGGTCTATTGGTTGTCTGAGGTTTATTTGCAATATCAGAGAGTCTGGGCTGACAGTAGATGCATGGTGACGAAGATGTCTCAGCAGTAAACACTGTAGTTGTCAGAAGAAGTCATCATAGTGGTATGATTCAGATGGAGAAGATAAAGAAAGAGACAGGGGCAAAATTAGAATTCATAGGGCACCATAGCAAAATAAGATGTACCATCACCTAATGAAAGGAAACTGAAACAGCAACACAAGTAGGAACAATGAAGGTATGAATACTTTCCTTATGTAGTTGAGCTAGAGAGCAAAAAAGCCACAGGCTTGATACTGCCTACCATGTTCTTAGGTTTAAGTAGTTTCCTCAGCCTCTTGGCTCCATAGCAGCTGCTATGAATAGTGGAAAGAGAATGTCTACAATCAGAGAAGACATCCAATGTGAATCACTTGGCTACACCAGAAAAAAAACCACCCAGACACACAAGAACTGCTGGTTTCCTTCACCGAGCCCAGGCCTTGCGGTGACACTCATCTCCCACATACTCTCTAGAGCCGCATAGGAAAGTATTCTAGGGAAAATATACCTTCCCTCAACCACTCTGCCTGTCACTGTCTCACAATATCTATGTGTGCATTGTATATATGTGTATATACATGCATAATGTGTATGTTATGTGAAAAATATATACATATATGTGCAAGTGAGCATTTTATAAATGTGTGAGGTGTGTAAATACATGCATGTGCATTCTGTTTATTTAATGTGTATATGAGCATTGTATATATCATACTTGCCAACTTTTGGAAGTGGCCTTCAGGGAGATTTTGAATTGCAGCTTGCCGTCTTGATGGTTTGAGTTGGCCAAACCCCCTGTTTTACATGACACGCCCTCTTTTGCACAAAGCCACGTCCCTTTTCACATCTGTGCACCAGTTTTGGAGGAAAGCTGATAAGGGATGTGATATCATTCAGCTTTACTGGACGTTGGATCTCCTAACCAGCATCCAAGCTGGGTAACCCCACATCAATCAGCCAAGCTACAATGTGGTCCCCATGCACCAAGTGATGTCAGGGCAGCATCTCATGATGTTTTACCCTGGCACCAGCACTATTTACAGAGCAACCCAGAGCCATTAAAAAAAAGTTCTCAGATGTATAAATTGGTTTAGCTGCCATATAGCCTGAGGCTAAAACTGACCAAACATTGTCAACCTGTGATTATGTTTGGCCCCTTTTCAGCCATATATGCTGCACTAGTGTATATAGCGCAGAATATAGCAATTCTGTCCCACAAATATGTGAAAAAAGGCCAATTTTAGTCTATAGCTACACTGTGTCACGGTATATGTCTGATTACGTTTTAGCAAGTACTCAGGCTCATCCACCTCATTTAAATTACTTTATAGGACAAGTTTTATACAGTTGAAACCAGAAGTTTCCATACACTATATAAAAAGACACATATGCATGTTTTTCTCACTATCTGACATTAAACCTACCATTGCAGGAGATTTACCAACTCTTCAGGGAGCCGGGAGGACTCCTCTTTTCAGGGAGTCTTCCTGATGATCAGGGAGAGTTGGTAAGTATGGTATATGTGCGTGTGTAGTGTGTACATATATGCATAATGTTACATTGTGTGCAGAATTATTCAGTATGTGCACGTTTATATACTGTATATAGTGCAATGTGTATGATGCATGCATAATGTGTATGTTTTGTGCAGAATGTGTGAGGGTGTGTTTTATGTATGTGTGTGGGAGAACCTGGAGGGAGGGAACACCTAGACACAAATCCCACACAGGTGCCCTATGCTGGCAGCGCCAACCCCTAATCAAACCTGTTGTCTGGTTCCCGTAAATAATATATTTGTTGATCACATAACTCACTTGCGTTTATTATTCAGGATACATTTACGTAATAGTGAGTGTCTCCCTTGGCTGTTGCCAGAAAATATTAGTGTGTGTCTTCTGAAAGGTTTGCTGCTTTTCCACGTCAGTATTAAAAAGATTGAAAGGAATGATGGATCCCACGGGCATTCTTTTTTTACAGATAGCAATACTCTGAATACAACTCAGTCTCCTGGGGAAAGATCACATACCGAATGCTGGAAATTTCCATCACATATTAAAAAACCTTCTTAGCAATGTTCAGATGATATAAAAATCAGAATAATATTATTACTATCAACTAATAATATTGTTACTATCCTAAAATCAGTTTTTTTTAAGTGGATACATTGTATGACTAAATCTTTTTGATTTTTTGGTTATCCTATTATCCATATCTATGTATGTCTTAATAATGTGCTATTATCGCACCTGGATTGATACTCTGATGTAGCCAAATATATGAAAGGGCTATTTCAAAACTGTGGAAAACTTGTGAATGTAGCCTTAGATTGAATTCATTTGAGTTGTACCTACTATGTATACCTGAGCTTATATCATTAAGTCAGTAGCTGTACTTCAAGTGTTTGTAGGGAATATGAACACTAAGAGACACATGCATGATAACTGACTCAGTCTAAGGCTATGTTCACACGGATTAAATTGGGACATATTTCGCCCCATATTTCACGCTGTACTGCGCTGAATACGGGGCGAGATCCATCCCAGTCATTACGGTAATCCACAATTCTCATAGAGAACTATGGATTATGTCTCCTCTCCCCGCTTGGACAATACGCCGCGGGGGGAGATAAGTGACATGTCAATTACTAGCGGGGAATACGCGCTGCTAGTAATGAAGGTCTATGGGACTGGGGGCTGCCGCCCACCCCCTGCCCTGCGGGGCTCCCGAACCCACGCCGTAATTGCAGAGCGTAATTACACCCTGCAATTATGCCGTGTGAACATAGCCTAAAACTCATTTTGTTGCCCATAGCAACCAATCAGAGCACACATTTCATTGCAAATAGTGGTCTGGAAAAACTACAGGGTTGCTCTGATCGGTTGCTGTGGGCAACAAAGTGAGTTTTAGACCTAGACAGTTTTCATACATGTATCCCTAAGGCTAGGTTCACACAGTGTATTTGCAGGGCGTAATTACGCCCCGCAATTACACCGTGTGGCCGGGGGCGGGGCGGGAGCGGGGGAGAGAGCGGAGGGCTGGCACCTCGCCGGCCCATAGACATTCATTATAGACATTCGTATACGCCGCTGGTAATTCACACGTCACTTATCTCCCCGCCCGGGGGATTCGCCGAGCAGGGAGAGTAGACGGAATCCATAGTTCTCTATGAGAACTGTGGATAACCGTAATGACTGGGACGTATTCCAGCCGTAATTTGCGCACTCCGGCGTGTAATTACGGACTGAAATACGTCCAGTTTTAAGCCGTGTGAACATGGCCTAACAGTTCACTCGGTTAAGCTACACTGTAAAGCAGTTGTATGCAACCTGCCACTACTGCAGCTTTTCTGAATCTGTGACTCCAGAAGCCAGATCGGGTATACTGGGAGTCTTACAACAGATAAAGCAGGGTATAGGGTATTGCACACCTAGGCGGTAGGTGCTCAGTGGTAAGGTCAAACTTGGCCAGGTAACATATAGTAGTAGAGAACCACGGCACACCAATTCTGGTATTATGCAAATAATAGAATGTTCTATTATTCACAAAAAATATGCTCCTACAAGCGCTCTCCTGCTGCTTACAGCCCATACTTGGAACAGCAGCCTTACCTCATACCTTTGTGCATCCTCTGACGAGAGCCAATCCTGCTTTCACATCCTCATATATCCACCATTGCTTGACCTACTCTGTTCCTCAGATCTACTAAGATGTCTTTTGTGACAAAGGCTACGGATGAAACATCTAACCTTATGGCATCTATTATGTCACTGTAACCTTTATACAGAATGTTCCTTGTAAGCAGTAGCTGATTATTTTTGTGAATAATAGAACAATCTATTATTTGCATGATACCAGAATTGGTGTGCTGTGGTTCTCTATCACAACAGATAAAGGGCCATAGGCTGCATACCATTGCCCTTTACTGTAATACACAGATAGTATGGTCATTCAACTTTATAAGGCATGCCCAGTTATATGTACTGTACTACTTAATATAGTTATAAAGAGGAACAATTGTGTCTAGACTGCAACTTCACATATCATTTCTTTTTATGTTCTGTGAACATATCCATAGGCCACCCGTCACCCAACAGAGGACAAAAGATTGTCTTGCTGCTATTTATTGGTATATATTATTTTAAAAAAACAGATAGTGGCTTCCTATACAGTGGGCCAAGGCACACAAATGTATTCTGCACTGTATGCATTTAAAAAGAGTGAAACCTGCTATTCTGTAGATGAAAAAAAAATATACTCTCTACCATAAAACTGCCACATGGTAGCCTGCGTATACTGTACAGTTAGGGCCACATTTATGAAAACTGTCTATGTCTAAGACTGTCCTTGTTGCCCGTAGCAACCAATCAGAGTTCCTCTTTAATTTCATATAGTGCTATGGAAAAATGAAAGGGTGCTATTATTGGTTGCTATGAGCAACACAGAAAGTCTTAGACAGTTTTCATACATGTCCCCCTTAGTGTTGAAATATTTCTACATAGAACTACAACCGTCTAGTGAGATTTTTTTTTAATACTGTTGCACAATACAGATACTTTGTCTCAAGTGCAACATACGCCAGTTTTATCAATAGGATATATAGCTTGTTGATAAATCTGGTATAAGCAAGGATGAAATTCCTTCAGTTCTTGCTGGTTGACTTTAACAGATTGTTACAATAACAGCTCTTTACCAAAAGTGGGGAGGATAGTGATTCTGACCAGGTTCCTTCTGAATGGAGATACAGATCAACAGCCTAACTAGCACTGAAGAGCAAAGGATCATGAGATCCCTGCCCTGCCACAAAAGAGTTTTTTTCTGTAACATGGCAGTGCTATGATGTCATTGCGCCATCTGTGTAATTTGCACAGAAGTCAGATCTGGGCAGAAGAGGTCAGATTGGTTCATTTAGATGACAAACTGGGAAAAAGGAGCAGTGAAAATCTTGTATTTGTTATTAGGGCACTGTCTGGAGCTTTGCTTTCAAGGGCATTGATTTTTCTTATACACTGTCTACAAGGAATACAACACCTACAGTATTAATACAATTAGAACACCAATAATATTGGTGAGCCTAAACCATGTCAATAAACAATCATCAAGGAATAAATATAAAATAGTTTAGAAAATATTAAATATTACATTATAGATACATTAAAAAGTGGCAATGACTCTGCAAAAAATGTGGCCCAAAGTCCCACCACTCAGAACTACGTATCAAAGTATGATAATAAAGGAAGGGTTCACCATTTAATAAGCATAATTAGCAATACAAACAAGTGTAAAACATTTGTGAATAGGGGTGTTGCTAGAGAAGCCTGGGCCACATAGAAAACTTTTGTATGGGGCCCTCCCATCGGCCACTCCCCCAACCACAAACATTTACAGGTATCTGTTAATAATAGTCATGCAGTAACTATTTAATACAAAGAGCAAATACCTCACCAAACATATCACCATCATACTGCTATAAACCAATCCCACTATACCAGGACCAACATTACAAATAATGCTACTACATAAGGACCCGATTGTACTGCAACATGACCACAAATTACCACCACATAGTGACAGAATAATACCCTTATACTATTATTGAATAAAGATCAGTATACAAAGACTAATATTACCACCATACAGTGACCATACAGTGGTAGGTACCAGTGAATACAGGCTTTTCAGACCGTGTATTACCTCCATACAGTGACCATATAGTGGTAGATACCTGTGTACACAGTCTCTGCAGACTGTATATTACCACAATATAATGACCATATAGTGGTAAATACCCAAAATTAATTTAGATCCCCAAAGTAAGAAAGACATCAGAAATCCCCCCCCCCCCCTCGCAATATAACACAAGTTGCAGACTGCAACCTGCCCAGATGCAGCTATGGCCAGCATAATGCAGACCCTACAGGCCACCCAAGGATTAACAGACCCACTCCAAGGCACAGCCCCGCAATATAATACAGATCTTCAGACAGATCCCCCAATACAATACAGGCCACCAGGTGCCGCCTCCCCTTCTCACCAATATAATACAGATCACAGGTGCAGCCTCCCAGTTTAGTAACCCCCCCAGACACAGTCCCCTTGATGTAATACAGATGCCCAGACACAATCCCCATCAATATAATACAGCCCCCCAGACACAGCACCTCCAATGTTATACAGGACCCTGCCCCCCCCCCAACATCACTCCTTGAATATAATGCAGACCCCCACACAGCCCCCGCAGACAGAGTACCTCCTAATATTATGCAGGCTCACCCTGACACAGCGTACACCTAATATAATGCAGCCCCCCCAGACACAGCCCACCAATAAAATACAACACCCCAAAACATAGCTCCCCATTATATAATACAGGCCCCCCCTAGACTCAGCTCACCCTTTAAGTAATACAAGCACCACCCCCCAAGATACAGACCCCCAGACAGTCCACTCCTGATATAATACAGCCCCATCTATTATACAGATCCCCCCTCAGGCACAGACCCCTTGAAACTCCAAGATATATGAAAAATATGGACCAGCATATACTAAAGGAAGTTTTCTTTATTGGAAAATTCTCTACATACAGGTGATGCAGTAAAACAGGCAGGTAAACGCAGACCTGGGACCTGTGCGACTGCCTACTAAGGGAATTTACATGGGACTGCAAGAACTATCCATCTGACAAGTGGGGTGAGCCTATTTAGTCATATATTTGTTTTTGTATGTGAAATTTCCCCCTTGCCTTTTACCCATCTCCCCCCTCACAATAAAACAGACCCCCAGAGACTTAAAATAACTTTGCCACTCACGCTGTAAACATAAAGTGGAGTTCAGTGAGACGGCAGGAGAGGATGCGGAGCAGGCACTGGCAGTGAAGCATTGATACAGGCACAGGAAGACTTCAGTGAGGAGAGGACCCTGTTTAGCTCCCGGACAGAAAGCTGGAGCAGACATTAGGCAGCTACTACACTGTTCAGCAGCTTCTTGGGCTGTTGATGTGTAGTCAAGCTGCCAAGCATCCACTCCACATTGCAAACCAACAGCTGCAAAGTAAACCACTCCTGCCTCTGAATGCCCAGGGCACAGGGCCCGGGCGCTCTGATACAGGATGCAGTGACCAGGCCCCCTGTGGTAGTGGGCTCCGTAGCAGTTGCTTCGGCTGCTGCCCATGTATTTCCAATTATACAAAACTGGGCTCTCTTAAAACTTTATACTTTATTTATCGTGTAAAAAGCATCCATATTCAGGCATTAGACCGCATTGTACAGCATAACCATAATGGACATTGAATTCTGAAGCAATACTCAGCGTTATGTTGCGACCTCCCGGTCGTTCAGATCAGTTCATCGTTGGAGACACCAGAGAGTCCCGAGCAGAGCGGCGCAGAGATGGCACACCTGCGCGACGCACCTGCGTGCTACGTTTCGGGGTAAGCTCCACCCCTTCTTCAGGCCTGAAGAAGGGGTGCTACGTTTCGGGGTAAGCTCCATCCCTTCTTCAGGCCTGAAGAAGGGGTGGAGCTTACCCTGAAACGTATCACGCAGGTGCGTCGCGCAGGTGTGCCATCTCTGCGCCGCTCTGCTCGGGACTCTCTGGCGTCTCCAACGATGAACTGATCTGAACGACCGGGAGGTCGCAACATAACGCTGAGTATTGCTTCAGAATTCAATGTCCATTATGGTTATGCTGTACAATGCGGTCTAATGCCTGAATATGGATGCTTTTTACACGATAAATAAAGTATAAAGTTTTAAGAGAGCCCAGTTTTGTATAATTGGTCGCTTAAGTGGGGCTTGGAGAACCCCGAGATTTGGTGTCTCTCAAGAAGCAGCCAGCATAAGATTTAATTACTGGTCAATATTGTATATTTCGAGACCCATGTATTTCCACCACTGTATGGGATGTAAATTATACCCAACCTGAAAGGAATCAATGGCATATAACAAGTAATCTCATCAGTGGAGGATGGAAAAATTGAGACATGTGCACTGTCTGCAGGTTACTCAGAATTTTCAAGTACAATCTGCAGGGTTCATATAACCAAAAGAGCTCTAAAATCATTCATTGGTCAGGTATATCCATGCACTATACCTCCAAATAAGGAGTGAATATCAAAGGGGGGGGGGGGAGGAGGGCAGGGCAGAGGAAAAATATCACTCCTAAATACACAGAAATAACTATAATAAAGAAAAAGAGGACTATACTGTATGCTATATGAATAATATTAACAGAATTTTATTATTGAAAAAAATATAGTAATCTAATAATAAATGTTTAAAACAACAACAAGAGATGATATTAAAAAAACTAAAAGGTATGCTTAAGTGGGAGAAGTAATTAACCATATATAATTCAGACTCATCAGTGCAAAAAGTAACATATGATAGTGACCTTTGTAAACATTGAAGTAGGCAAAGTAATTAGTAAGTATTACCCGTGATAGTAATCTCCACACTGTGGCAGGACCTGACGCCCCTACATTTCGTAGTCGCAGATATTGTCAATTACTTGTAAGGATACCTGTTAGTTTTTTGTTATCGTCTTTTGTTGTTGTTTTAAACATTTACTATTGCATTCCTGTATTTTTTTCAATAATAAAATTCTGTTCATATTCTTCGTATGGCATATAGTACTCTTTTTCTGTATTTTGGTTATTTAATCGATGGGATTCGCAGACTTTCCGCAAATAAGTGGCATAGACTTTACAGGCACTTTCTATAGGCGGCACAGAATTTTCAGGTTTTATCTATACAGGGCATGATGTGGCCCAGGTCATTGTATTGTCACAGCAGCTTTACTCTGGAAAGGGATAGTGTTTGTGAAACAAGCCACAATTACAGTCTCTGCGAGCTTACTGCTTTGACTCATGGAGGGGGATCCTGAGTAGAGGACCCTTTACTATAATATCTATTTCCCTTAAGAAGACATATGCAGAAGAATTCTTTTTAAGAGACAACCACATTAACCCATTTTATTTGATTATGCTTCTAGACTCCCTAGAAAATACTAGAAATCAGTAATCCCTAGAAAATAACACAGAACAGTAGCAAACTGTAACTTTTCTAATAACCAAACTATTATTCTTCTGTGCATTATCTATTCGAGCAACCTTTTAACTTACTCCTTGAAAATAACCTTAAAAATATGCAGTATATTTCATACGAAGTGTCTTGTCTTGATGCACGGTAGACATATATCCGTAATTACCAGCTCTCACGGTGGTGTTACACTGCTTTCAAAAGGACCCTGAGGAAAAGGCGCAAACAGAATAGATCTGTTATCAGAGAGGATCTTGTAAAGTCTAGCAATGTCACCCTTCGCTTGTAGAAAAATAAGTCATAGATCCAATTAATTTTCATGTGCATTAAGTAGATTCGTTGTCCTTTGTGCAATGTTAGAACAAAAATGAGATAAAGGTGGCGATTTAAATTATTGCTTTGCCCTTTTGTACATTCTACTCCACTGCTAAAAGATCAGATGAATAGAATAATATCACGCAACCACAAACTGTAAGGGCTTGTCCCCACGGCATGGTATTTTGGTAGGTTTTTCAGATGGTTTGCGATTTTAGAAACTGTCCCCCAAAAACTCACCCCCATAGACATCAATAGAAAATCCATTCACCAGTCCCCACTGCATGTATTTTCCTCTGGACGGTTTTGGACACAACCAGCATTCCGAAAAACTTAGAACATGTCCATTCTTCCGCCCAGTTTTCGGGCAGAACATGAACATGTGGGTGCGAAGTGGGATAACCTGAACACGCAAACCGCGGACAAAAGCCGCCCCCCTGCGTTCCCAAAAAAATCCGACTGGTATTTGATCTTTGCCGTAGGAATGCAGCCTAAGACTGCAGAAATGTAAAATGGCCCCATTTTGACTTAAATTCTTTCATCCACCCAATTATTTGATCCTTTTTTCTGCGTATTTTAGTCACATAAATATATGTTCCTTTGATTTCTACCAGAGAACAGGAAAAAAAAAATTCCTAAATTATAGGGCTGATATATCATCTGTACTGCTGTGTATTGCTGTTAACCTGCTTTAATTTACAGGAGACATTGCTGTGAAAAGTGAACATATGGCACTGTCTTATGTCATTGTGCTGTGTTAGGCTAGGTTCACACCTGCATTTTGATTTCTGTTTATCTGTTCTGTCATAGAAACAGAATAATGAAAATAATGGTGGTGACATGATGAACATTAATGAAGCCCAACAGACTTCAGTAACTATATTGGGAGCCATCGGATTTGCTTCATTGTATCATCTTCTTCATTGAATAGAAAAAATAGAGCTGTCTTATTTTTCCCATCATATTTCACAGAATCTGCAATGGAGACAAATAATGGAACCTCTAACAGCAATGGAAACTGGGCTTTAGTGAGGTTTCTGTGCACTTGACAACATAATTTTTTTGCCCCTGTGCACCGTGATAGCTCCCAATAGTCAGGTGGGGGCAAGAATGGAAAGCCCCAAGGACAGAGATGACTGGGAGAGCATGTAAACAAGATGTAGGTGAATCCCACCACAGGAATGAGAAGTGTAATGTAGCAAGTAAGACGGTAGAGTTGCTGGCCTGCATGATAAGCCCCTGGTGTCACAGTGTGCTAAACTGTAAATGAATAGAGAGAGAGAAAGAGAGAGCTGTGGCTATGGAGACCAGCTGTGACCCATGGACTGCTGTGTGGCCTTTGGAGAGAGTGACCCATGCTCTTCCTATGGGTGTCACTGGGTACTTTTCACTTCTGTTTTTGAAAGCATTCTAACTTTGCATCATTCATGCCAAAAACAGAAGTGTTGGTAACGTTATTTTTTATCAATTAAAGAGAATGAACGAGACATACATCAAAATTACATCAACATTTGGTGTCAGATGTGAACCAGGCCTAGCCACCACACTTATTATTATTATTTATTTTAAAGCGCCATTGATTCCAGGTCGCTGTACATTCGAGGGGGTTACATACATTACATAAGTCAAACGAGTACAGTGATAAGGGATAATGACAATTGGCACGACAGAGCGAGAGAGGACCCTACCCGCGAGGGCTTACAATCTACAAGGAGGGGGAAAGAGACAGGAGGTGAGTGCATACATTGAGTAAATCCATTGTGAGTTCTTGTATTCTGTTTCTGTGTATATTACTTACTTCTCTTTGTCGACGCGGTCACCACTAAGCCAATTTCAATACCAACAAAAGCCCAAAGAGGTCACCTTCTCAATGGGCTCTTCCCTTTTGATCATTCTTATATGTAGATATTGTAATTCTATTACAAACCAACCATCTCTGGTCTTTCCTAAAGTGAGTTGGTTTGCATACCCTTTGCAGCCCCTACTGTTTCATTTTACAGACCTGTGTTTTTAGTATTCTGCTCACAATTTAAAGTAGTCTTAAGGGTGTTTTCTCACCATGCAGTTTCACAGAGCCACAGCCGCCACTGTAAGACTCACACTGTGGGCGGTTATATTTCAGAGATTGGCATATCAGCTCTGTTGATCTTAACTATCCCTGTTACAGTGATATGACTGTAGATTTATAAAGTATACTAGACAAGGCTACAGAGGTCTAAAGAGTGAAAGCTTTTCATTTTGTTAAGTAAATAAACTCCGTTGCTAGAAATGAGACTCTGCAGTGAGTGACTCGCCATGGATGAATGGACTGATTGAAGCTTGGAGAGATAAGAAAGAGCAGGCAGAGGTGGGGAGAGGTGGTTGATAACCAAATAAACTTTTATACTTTAAGGCCATGTCTACACAGCTAAGTTAAAATCTGATGGTATTTTAACTTCACCGCACTGTGAAAACCCAGAGTTACTTCTTATTTACAATGATCTCTACAGTTAAGATGGCAGACAGAAACTGAATTATCCTTTTATAATACAAGTAAATATGCCTTGGCATAGAAAAAGCCGGGTCATTATTTGTTGCGTGCGATGTTATATTGCAGGTGGTTTTTATTGTGCAGTTTTGGCTATTTCCAGACTTTCAGGAGATTTTTGTCACAGCCATAGGGTTGCTGAAGCAAAACTGCTGAAAATCATTTTTTTCCCCATCAAAATGACAAAAGAGTCATGGGAACTTGTCATAGCAACTGCAAGTAATAGGATAATAGTGGTACCACGATGGACTGTAGAATGCATCCTACAAAAACTGTGACCTGTTAAATATTACATTTTCCTCTAACTTAGGCTGAAATGTGTTGCAATACTCCATGCATTATTACCTGTAACATGGGTTTTAAATACCACCAGCCTATTATTATACAGGTATCCCTTGTGGTACCAAAACAGCTTTGACCTGTCAAGGCAAGGACTGTACAAGATTTCTCCAGGTGTCCTTGCATAGGTAGAACTAATAAATCTAACCTAATCTAAAACTAATAAAAAAGAGGTCACAGTTCTTTAAAAAGAAAAACAAAAATGGTATTTAATGACTCACCTTCCCGTTTTGCTGCCACTGGTCTATCACAGAATTCCTCCAGATTAGTTCTCCCAGGTCCCAATTTGACATTCAAGAAATACCTACTCAACCAGTGGCCAGTGATTGACTAAGCAGGAATTTGCTACATATTGAGATGGGACCAGGAAGCACTGATCAGTAGACTGTTGAAACAGGACACTGGAACAGAAAACTAAATAATGTTTTTTTCTAACCCCCTCAGACTCCTTTTCAAGAAATTATCTCTGGACAACTCCTTTAAATCCTGTAAATAATCTTTCATGGATCAAAATCACCTATGGATCATCTCATGCTCCAGTCTCCCGGCGCGCGCGTCCCCGCTCTCTAGGGCGCGTGCGCGCTGGCCCTGTGAAATTTAAAGGGCCAGCGCACCGGTAATTGGGTATTGCCGGTTGCTGCCCTTATTTAAGCCTGCCCCTTCCTGAGTCTTGTGCCGGATCTTTAGTGCCAATTGCCTATTGAGAAAGCGTTCCTGAGTCTTGTCTGATTACCGTGTACCGTACCGTTTGCCTCCGTTCCTCGACCACTAATCTTGCCTCCTGCCCTGACCTTCCTGCCTGTCCACGACCACGAACCTTGCCGCCTGCCCTGACCTTCCAGCCTGTCCCCGACTACGAACCTGCCTTACGATTTTGTACCACGCTACACCTCGGCTGCCTCCGCAAGCAAGTCATGTCAGGGGTAGCGACCTGGTAGACTCCCGCGCAGCAAGTCCATCCCGCTTTGCGGCGGGCACTGGTGAAAACCGGGACCTACTTAGATTCCGCTCCCTGGCATGGCTTACGCCATTGCTTGCGGTGGTCCAGAGGATCCACTACTACCGACCGTGACAATTATATGCGATGTTTCCCAAACCTATACTTGCCAATTCTCCCATTTCTTTCAAACTGCCCCAGAATAGGCATTTTTGCACGGACCAGGGGCTTTCCCAGGGTACGGCTAAAATCTTCATTCTTGGACAATTTGTCCAGTGTGGCACGGTGCACTATGCTGCTGAAAGAGGCCACTGCCATTAGGAAAAAGTATTGCCATGAAGGAGTGTACTTGTTCTGCAACTATGTTTAAATTGGGGCTATGTGTCAAAATAAAATCCACCAGTTTGCCAAAACCACATTTTTCCAGTAGAACATATTCTAAAGCATCAAACAAATTCCGCCAGCTTCCCATATACTTTTCGATACAAACATGCTGATCAGCACTTCCACACAGCCTGCACAGTGTGGCTTTCTCTAGCCTGGTTGGTCCATGTTACTTAAAGAGAACCTGTCACATAAATTATGCCCCCCTTGCTGAGGGCAGTACAAGCTAGTATCAGACCTGCTGTTTCCAGCGCTGTGTTCCTTATTCTGTAAGATGCTGTAATTTTCGTGTATTTAATGCTCAAATCTGCAGTTTTCAGCCAGAAGAGTCATTCGAAGAGTCCTTCAAAGAGTCAGTTTTTTTCAAACCCGGCCAATCGGAGGTTAGCCCCGCCCACCTCAATTGACAAACCTATTACTTTGAATAGGTAAAAAAAACATGTGAATAACTGTCAGTGGGCGGGGCTAGCCTTTGGTGGGCGGGGCTAACACCTGCTCATGAATAAGATTTGAGGGGTAAATGCTCTAAAACTGCTGCATCTTACAGAATAAGGGACACAGCGCTGGGAACAGCAAGTCTGATACTCGCTTGTGCTGCCCTCAGCAAGGGGGGCATAACCTATGTGACAGGTTCCCTTAAGACTGTCCCTTTAATGCTATAGCTGATTAGTGTACAGCCATACCATGAGCTGATGAAAGCTTCACCTTTAATGAAATTGTGAAATTGACATTTCCTTTACAAATCAGATAACTTTGTGTTATTTTTCATCTTTCATACAACTCTTGAGTTTCTACTGAAGAATTATTCAAAGACTGAAATAGTATTAAAACAGATAGATGACTTGAGTGAAGCTTCAAAATTACCAATTACTACAGCATTAAATGAGTTCACATAACAGCTTACATTTACTGTAATGAATGTCAGATTATTTCTATATAAAGAAATGTTTTAAGACAAATATGCTGCTCAAACATTACATTGTTGGACTACATAAAAAAACATTCAGGCTTTAAAACTGGACATACAAAATATAAATGTCAGACTTTACATACATTTACATACATTGGTTTGTGCCTATATAACCATGATATAACGTCTATCCATCAAGATTTGTCCGTTGTCAAAATTGTACAGAACTTTAAAGGACCACAGGTATGATACTGTTAAGGTCTAAAACTCACTCTTCTGCCCATAGTAACCTATGGCCAAAAAGTGAGTTTTAGACCTAAACAGGTTCATACATGTGGCCCTTTGTTTTCCCTTTTG
>JAODAL010023547.1:0-62481 GCA_025379985.1 Phyllomedusa bahiana
GGCTGCAGTGCAGGGGCTGTGGGTGGGTGGGGGCGGGCCCGGGTGCAGTCAGGGTACATGATGGGGTGGGTGAGGGTACGGTGCCAGGCTGCAGTGCAGGGTACATGATGGGTGGGTGAGGGGACGGTGCCAGGCTGCAGTGCAGGATACATGAGGGGCTGGGGAGGGTACGGTGCCAGGCTGCGGTGCAGGGTACATGATGGGGTGGGTGAGGGGACGGTGCCAGGCTGCAGTGCAGGATACATGAGGGGCTGGGGAGGGTACGGTGCCAGGCTGCGGTGCAGGGTACATGATGGGCTGGGGAGGGTACGGTGCCAGGCTGCGGTGCAGGGTACATGATGGGGTCGGTGAGGGGACGGTGCCAGGCTGCGGTGCAGGGTACATGAGGGGTGGGTGAGGGGACGGTGCCAGGCTGCAGTGCAGGGTACATGATGGGGTGGGTGAGGGGACGGTGCCAGGCTGCAGTGCAGGGTACATGAGGGGATGGTGCCAGGCTGCGGTGCAGGGTACATGATGGGTGGGTGAGGGGACGGTGCCAGGCTGCGGTGCAGGGTACATGATGGGGTGGGTGAGGGGACGGTGCCAGGCTGCGGTGCAGGGTACATGATGGGTGGGTGAGGGGACGGTGCCAGGCTGCGGTGCAGGGTACATGAGGGGATGGTGCCAGGCTGCGGTGCAGGGTACATGATGGGATGGGGAGGGTACGGTGCCAGGCTGCGGTGCAGGGTACATGATGGGTGGGTGAGGGGACGGTGCCAGGCTGCGGTGCAGGGTACATGATGGGTGGGTGAGGGGACGGTGCCAGGCTGCGGTGCAGGGTACATGATGGGGTGGGTGAGGGGACGGTGCCAGGCTGCAGTGCAGGGTACATGAGGGGACGGTGCCAGGCTGCAGTGCAGGGTACATGATGGGTGGGTGAGGGGACGGTGCCAGGCTGCGGTGCAGGATACATGAGGGGATGGTGCCAGGCTGCGGTGCAGGGTACATGATGGGTGGGTGAGGGGACGGTGCCAGGCTGCGGTGCAGGGTACATGATGGGCTGTTGTTGAGGATGCATGGTGGGAATTATGATGGGCTGGTGGGAATGCACTGCCCTGTGCCAGGTGGCAGTGCAGGGTATGTTATGTGCTAGTGAGGTTGCAGTGCAGAGTACATAATGGGTTGGCGAGGATGCAGTACCCTTTTCCAGGCTGCAGTGCAGGGTACCTGATGGGCTGGTAGGAGTACAGTGCCAGGCTTTGGTACAGGGTACATGACTTGCTGATGGGAGTGCAGTGCCAGGTTGTGATGCTGGGTACATTATAGGCTGGGGGCTGCAGTGCCAGGCCATGGTGCAGGGTGCATGATGGGCTGGGACGAGTTGCAGCATTGTCCGCCATGATTGGCATTTTACATTTGACTTTAAAGGGAGTTTCTCACTACAAATATTTACTTTCAACATGAAGGGACAGTTAAATGAAGACTTTTTCTAAATACATTGGACAAAAGAAAAGATGTCATAAGGGCCATTTTACGTGCTCTGAGTGCACACAGGTTGACCATCACTCTCACAGATGAGAGCAGGGACTGACAGAGCATCCAGAGAAAACAAATGATCTCTTACAAGATTACAGATAAGCCTCAATCCTCACAGCACATGTACCTTGTGTTCACTGAAGATGAGCTCTCCTGCACGTGTCAGTATAACAGCTCAGCTATTTAGATGTTAATCACTGCTATAGAACCAACCACAGCCTGAGGAGACAGAGTGAGTGTAAAACTGCTTGTGACTCGGTGAAACAGCTTAGTGAGAAAACCCATTTAAAGGGGTTGTACCATGAATGACACCTGTCCTCCACTCCTCCCCTCTGGACGGCTCTGTCCTCCACTCCTCCCCTCTGGACGGCTCTGTCCTCCACTCCTCCCCTCTGGACGGCTCTGTCCTCCACTCCTCCCCTCTGGACGGCTCTGTCCTCCACTCCTCCCCTCTGGACGGCTCTGTCCTCCACTCTACCCCCCTCACCGCCCTCTCCTCTGGACGGCTCTGTTCCCCCCTCTCCTTGTCAGTGGGCAGCCTGTGCCAACCTTGTCTCTACTTGCATCATTACATAGGAGGAGACCCGTTGGTGGGATCCTTCTTGTATAAAGCTGCAGTACCCTATCCGACCAGTAGAGGAGCAGGTAGTTTGTCGTTATCGGTTATACGCTCGGCAATTGTGCAGACGCGTTAAAGAGAACCTGTCACATAGGTTATGCCCTCCTTGCTGAGGGCAGCACAAGCTAGTGTCAGACCTGCTGTTTCCAGCGCTGTGTCCCTTATTCTGTAAGATGCTGCAGTTTTAGAGCATTTACCCCTCAAATCTTATTCATGAGTAGGTGTTAGCTCCGCCGACCAAAGGCTAGCTCCGCCCACTGACAGTTATTCACATGTTTCTACCTATTCAAAGTAATAGGTTTGTCAGTTGAGGTGGGCGGGGCTAGCCTCAGGTGGGCGGGGTTTGAAAATAACTGACACTCTTACTGAAGGACTCTTCGAATGACTCTTCTGGCTGAAAACTGAAGATTTGAGGGGTAAATGCTCTAAAACTCCAGCATCTTACAGAATAAGGGACACAGCGCTGGAAACAGCAGGTCTGACACTAGCTTGTGCTGCCCTCAGCAAGGGGGGCATAACCTATGGGACAGGTTCTCTTTAAGTTGCTTAAATAACAGAAACAAGTATCCTCGGTGCGGTTACTAAAGAGCTGTCATTACAGATGAATCCAGCCAGTCCGAGACACCAGAGAGGTCCCTGACGTCGGCCAGCCCCCACTCACCAGCCATCAAGGAGGAGAGCGAGGATTCCTGGAGGGACGAGCTGGTGAGTTACTGACTGCAAGAAAGAGGTTTCCCAGTCTCTGAGTTAGGACATGGGGATAAGCCGGCCACAGAGAATAATGGTGAGGTGGTCACTTGTGCAGCACACCGGCTCAGCTGTATACAGCACTCCCATGGAGGAGGCCGCCTCACTATCCTCTGCGGCCGGCTCCCATCTCCAAACCTCGAAATTAGATGAAAAAAGAAATCCTCCTCCTAGAGCTTCATTGTTAAGATGCTGAATACATGAGCTGCCTGTGCCTGTAGGTCGAGTCTCGGGGCGATGCATCTACACAGACGGAGCACATCGTATCTATCCTGCAAGTGAAAGAGGAGGAGCTGGACGCCATACCTATTGATAGCAATGCAGGTGAGTGGAGACCACATAGTGCTCTGCTACAAGGTCTATTGGCTGAACATAAGGCTCACTCCACTTATAAGATTGAGTCGGTGAATCATGCTGGTAGCAGGCTGCAGCATATCCCCACATAGGCATACCGTAGATGCAGTCCTGTGTTACTGCCACAGTATTGCTGCTTAAGGCTTACCTAGGCCTAGGGTAAGCCAGGCTCGGGCGCTGCCCGTCGGCTCGGGCGCCGCCCGCCACCCCGTCGGCTCGGGCGCCCCCCATTGGCTCGGGCACCGCCTGCCACAAGTCTGTCTTTTTTCTTCTACAGGATCTGAGGAGTAGCATATTCTACCTTCATCCCATCTAATGCATGCCAGCCAGACGGAGGCTTAAAGGACACACTTTTGGCCTCCGTCTTACTAGTAGAGCCCTATAGACATGTTTAGGCTATACATTGAGATCTTTCTGGCTTTACGTGCTAAATGAAGGGTCAAATCATGAAATGAATGCGCCCTCAGTGAATAGAAGTCTGAAGTCTAATGAATGTGTCTTTCTCTGTCACTGCAGGAAATAATTGGCTGGGATACCAGACCGGTGAGTAGTGTTTCTGCCATAGTCTCGTTCTCCCTGTTCTTTAGGGAATATATTGCTCTTGTTGCTTTCAGACTATTGTGGTAAGGATGTTTTTTTTTTGTGCCTAAATTACAGTGGTAAATTCTGGCCCAGCTGCCAGTCTGACCTGGACTAACCACATCCTAGAGTTAGGCCGGGATTTTCTGCGGTTACAGCTTCACTTACTGCTGTACTAGTTTGTATAGTCATCTGGGTGTTTGTTAGAAGACTGTGGTAAAAAGGTTATGATCACTTTCACCCATAATGGATGATTTCTATAATTGTCCCCTATAGGTTCACCTGCAGGAATTTCAGCAAGCTACTGGAACAAGCAGTTTTGCTGAAAGCTTCAACATGAAGCCTCTTACTTCCTGCTTCTTCAATTTTTGGCTGAAAATTTAATGGTATCAGCAGTGTGCACCAGATGACCTCACAGGGGAGAGGGTTCGGGCTTAGTCTTCATTGACTATAATGGAGACTGTTCGCAGGGTAATGCTGAGAATCTGGAGCAGCCTCACCAGCTGAATTACACCTGGAATAAGTCAGGCTGCCTCTACATGTCCTATTCAGATTGTGGTTATTGCCGCGGTGTTCCCTAATTGTGAAGCGACTGCAGCATCTGTGCCTTAATTTCAGAAAACTGAGTAAAAACCACAGTCTGACTAGAACAACTGAACACAGCGTTAAAGGAGTTTACCAAGACTTTTACAAAACCTCCTTCCCAGTAGGCGAAAGTACAAAATGACCCCATACTGGCCTCCCTCACCACCACCATCCAGAGCTTCAGTGATGTCACGTTCATGGGTCACATGATGCTGCAGCCAATCACTGGCCTCTGTTGTCACATGTTGTATATGCAGGATGTGACTGCTGAGGCCTGAGATTGGCTGCAGCATCATGTGATCCATGAACGTGATGTCATCAGTGAGGGACCAGGGAGGGAACATTGGAGCTCTGGCAGCGCAGGGTGGTGGTGATGGGAGAGGCGAGTATGGGTTCATTTTCTAGTTTGGCACAATGAGAGGTGATGGGGAGGTTTAAGTGTCTTGGAAAACCTTGTTTGTTTCTATTTAAATTGGGGCAGATTTATCAATACTGTTGAATACTTAGATGAGACAATCTAAACCCGCGCCGGATGCATCGACACTGATAAATGGCATGCATTTTAAGACTCTCTAAGCTCGCACCTTCTATTAGATTACCTAATTTATGCCACTAATTGCTGCTAAATTTTGGAGCACAACATCATATGTGAAGCCACGTTCTGTTACCAAGGCCCCTTTTGTCAGACGAGGCGCAAAAGGGTCCAGAAACTGTGTAAAACACATAGTAAATGTGGTGTAAAGTCTGAACACCAGTGTTTTGGCGCAAATTGCGGCAGATTTTTGGCACGGTTGCAATAATCCATGTGTCCAGTCAACGTGTAACAAGTGGTTATATAATTTTTCTACGTTTTTTGTGCCCATTTTTTTTTTTATTAAGAGTGGCAAACAGCAAGTTATTTCTCACAATTCACCCTTCTACTGTGCAAGTGACCAAGCTTTCCCACGTTCCTGAAAAGCATATCTAATTGTGGTACAGTTTGGGAGCAAAGAGGTGGATTCAGCAGTCGCAGCTTCACATGGTTTATTACTTTTCCTGGGACTCTGAAAGGCAAACCTTGGCTTTAGCACACTGGGCGTTAGGAGAGGGCTTAACATGGCTGATTTAGTAATTGGTAGATCTTAAAGGGGTGTTCCCATGAAGCAAAGTACACTGCACATGTCGGCTCTCGGCTAACTGCGAGACGACTGTTGGGTGGTGCTTGTGGCTCCTCATTCACCTCTGTGAGAGACCCTGAATTTAGCCGAGTCGGCTATATTCCGAACTCCCATAGAAGTGAAAAGAGAGGCCCTCCTCATTCTCGTGCACGGTCGTCTCACAGCTGGCTGAGAGCCGACCTGTGCAGTACACTTTGCTTCATGAAAACACCCCTTTAAGGCTCCATACAGTTTACCAGACTTTCCCACGACTCTGAACGTCCAATCCGCCCGCTGCAATATGTGGCATGTATACCTGCATGCCCAGGCGGACTTGTTCACTAAGTTTCATGGGACATCTCTACCCAGCTTTTCCAGGCTCTGATTAGTTGCTCTATGAAAAGAGAGTGAGGAATTTATTGGTGAGTAAGTAGGCAGATGTAGCATGCTGCGGTGTGGGAAAGCTGGATAACAAGCTGTGCAGCCGTGATGGGTGACTTTGGCTGTATACAATGTGTACAATTCTGCACTGACACATTATGTACATCTAGTATCAGGGCAGCATAGTCTGCGGTCACCATTGCTGCTCTACAGCGTTGTCACCCAGCTTTCCCGACATACTGAATGTCAGTCTAGCTATGTGGGGGATTTCTCTGTACTAAACTAGGGAGGTTTGGAATTGAGCAGGGCAAGCTGCAGGACTGTAACATATGTCATTCTTGGTGTGCATCCTATTGTACATTATAATATACATACACATAACACCTGGCCAACAGGGAGTGTATACTATTTACTCAGTTTGGTCTCCAGCATGTCTCCCCCATGGGTTGGTTTTCAGCTTTCCACAGCTCCCTATCTAGGGCAGGTGTGCACAACATGTGGCGTGGAGACCACTTGCAGCCCAGAGTGCCCCTCTGTGCAGCCTCCAGCTGTCAGAACACAATCGTGCTTTATATATGCCCACGCCGTGTGACACAAATCAGCAAAAATGTATCGGAAAAATATATGAAATCTTTATTCAACATGATTAGGAAAAATACATGATCAGAATAGAAAGTGTAAAAACAGCCAAGCAATGGGGAAGTGTGCCGAATTCTCCTCAGAGGGTAAAAAAAAATACATCATAGGGGTACAGTTATAGTGTGTGTGTGTGTGTGTGTTGTGTGTGTGTGTGTGTGTGTGTATATTAGTGGAAAGAATAGACAAATACATAAATACATGCAAATCATAAAAAAAAATGGATAATAGATAAGCCAGCACATGCACCAATAGTTCATTCCCTTCATAAATGTAAATAAATAGTATTTAGGCAACCATAATAGGGTATGTTCACACAGTTTGGTGGATGTGTCCAATTAATTTTTTCAATATGTTAATTAACACATTCAAAATCCTAAACTACATCCCAAAAATTTAACTAAAAACTCATCTGCAATACGTTTTTGGATATCTATTTGATGCATTTTTGGATCCATTTTTCAGATGCGTTTTTCAATACGTTTTCTTTCAAGTTAACTAATAATATCCAATTATTATCAGACATTCAGTTTTGGAACCAATACGGTATCGATGCATAGAAAGCATCCAAAAACGTACCAGAAAGTGTGACATTTTTTAATCTGTTTTTTTGAATCTCAGACAATGTACCCCATTTGACATTCCAAAAAACGGATTAAGAATTTACTTGTCACTTCTTTGAACGCATTCGTTTTATGCAAAAGAAAATCATATGTAAAAAAAATGTATCGTGTGAATGACCATACGTTTTTTTACATTGAAATCAATGAGATCTGCCTGGGACATCGTTAAAGACCTATTTAAAAAACAGCGTGTGGACATAACCTAAGGGTTACGTTCACAAGGCGTACTGCATCGCACACAGGTACACGCCGCAATACGCCTTCAGTAGCACTGTTCAAAGTACGCGCTGAACAACTTTCAACGCGAGGCAGTTCTCTACCTCCTATAGACCCCTGTATCTTACCGCGTAAGCGCCCGAAAGAAGTAACGGGTCAATTTTTTTATGGGCGTACAAATCGGAAATCAGATTGTAAAATCATCATCTGATCGATGATCATGATTTTACACAGCACTCACTGACTGCTGAACGTGTTAAATGATTTTACCATATTTGCTGGCTGTACTTCGCCGCAATTACACGCCAAAGTACGCCCCGCAAATATGCTGTAGAAGTAACTCCCTCCTAAGTGTCCACATATAGAATAAATATCATTAACTATAAAGAGGATTAATACTCCAGTAATACAAAGTGTAAATGATTAGGACAAAAAGTGCTAAATGCCAAATATACAAAGTACAACCATGTATTAGACTATACCCTGAGAGAGGTTCAGCACAGAGAGTGTGGGGATGTAGCAGGTGGTGGCTAGTATTCAAACATGTCCTCATGCTTCAGAAAGTAGTAATCCTCATTTGACAGCTGCATTCAGCTGATGGCACTATTATGGTGGGCACTATGGTGTGTCTGGCTCTGTCACCAATATATTTTTTTTACTAATTAAAATGAGAAACTGATGCATATTCTTTTCTCCTTCATTTCCTGAATTTAGATTTTTTTAATTTTTTTTTGTATCATTATGGGAGCAGCATTAAGAGAGATGCTTTACAGCAGCTACATCAGGCATCCTCAAACTGCGGCCCTCCAGCTGTTGGGAAACTACAACTCCCATCATTCCCGCTGTTTTAGATCATATAAATGCATGATGGGATTTGTAGTTTCCGAACAGCTGGAGGGCCGCAATTTGAGGATGCCTGAGCTACATGGACATGGGATACTGTGAGCAAGAGCAGACTCATTGACTTCTATAGGAGAGTATTCTAGGCATGATCTGTGACCTGGGAAGAAATCAGTGTGCAGGGAGGGATAGAGGGTGAACTGTGACTATCCCCTATTGTGACTGGTGGATCCTGTGTTATCTATGCACATTGGTGTCACCTTTCAGTGTAATCCTATCTGTGCCAATAATGAGGAGACTGCAGAAAAGTTTTATCTACAGAACAGGATGTATCGGACAATTATTAGGCCTAGTGGCTGACGTGAAAACTGCAGGATTTCAGGATTTTCTTTATATACTAGTAGTGATTTGGAAATTTAAAGGGGTTTTGCCAGGACGTGCCTTATCTGCTAAGAAGCTAATGTAAACTAGCCACGCTGAGCTAAGAGAGGGAGAAACACAGCCAGAGCGCAGAGCCATGCATAAGGGATCGTGTGAAATGTTCACTCAAATAATCAAACTACAACTAGTGGATTCTGTATACAAAAGACAACACCTTTTCTCCACAGCAGCTTGAAAGCTTCTTCATGTTCTCTGTCAGCAGATAAAGCAGGGATCTACTCAGATAATCACACTACAACAAGTGGATTCTGTATACAAAAAACATTTCTACCCGGTGCCTTGAAAGCTTCTTCAGCTCCCTTTCATCAGATAAGAAGTGTTCTCTGCACAAGCCCGGCCAGCAGACAGCAGCTCTTGTCAGGTCGTATCTAATAGAAGCTTTGAAGTAACCAAGGGCATGTAAGGAAGGCTGTAGCTCTCTCAGACTGCAATTTTTGTAATCACATATATTTAGAAAAGTGATTAAATACCCATTTTGGAGGATCCCACGTCAACATTACATCGTGGCAACACCCCTTTAAATAAAAAAAAAAAAAGTGTGTTAATAGGTAATTATTTTATTATGATTGGCTAGCTTTTAGAGGGTACTTGTGCCAGGTCTGATAGAGGCGAAAACATTATTTAAAGGGAATATGTCGCCAATTTTTTTTTCTACTTATTAAATCAAGCCCCTGATCCACATTCTTTTCCTCTCAGTTGTTTTTATTTCCTGATTGTAGATTTTTCTATTCGGCCGTCTATATATGATTGTGGGGAAGACATTCTTGCTTGCACTGCTTTAACAGCAGTCAGAGAGATGCTTTACAGCAGCTTCATGCACATAGGAGCCTTAAGACAGATTCTGTCCCCATAGACTTGTATAGGAGAGTTTTCACTGTGAAGGGAGGGGAGAGGGGGAGCGGTGACATCTCCTCTTGTGACTGGTGGATTCGGTGTTATCTGTACACAATGGTGTCTCCTTTCAGTGTTTCCCTGCTGTTACTGATGATGAGCAAACACCGAAAATCTCCCTCTACAGAACAGGAAGTGTCAGACGATTATTAGGCCTAGTGGCCAAAGTGAAAACTACAGGACTGAAAGTGATCTGGAAAATTAAAAAAAACATAACCAAAAATTCCTACAAAATGTGTTTAACATAAAAATGTGAGTTAAACAAGTTATTTTTTGATGACACATTCCCTTTAAGGTGCTTTTCTTTCCCTTTTTGTCTTCAGGTATCTTACCCGATGACGAAGAGGATGCCCCTCCCAAAAAAGTATACCGCCCTCCAGCAAAGCCTAGACAAAAGAATTGTGAAACGGATGAATATGGACAATCGACAACCACAGTCAAACAATTTATCTGCTCAGAGTGTGGGAAGGGGTTTAGCCTGTATTCTTGTCTCACAAAGCATCAGAGGTCTCATTCGGGGGAGAAACCATATGCCTGCAACCTGTGTGGTAAATGTTTTGCCTACAAACCAAGTCTTGTTACGCATCAGCGGGTTCACACTGGAGAAAAGCCTTTTTCTTGTACCCAATGCGGAAAACTCTTCGTCAGCAAGTTCAACCTCAAAGCACACGAGAAGGTTCACACGGGGGAGAAGCCGGTGGAATGCCCAGCCTGCGGAAGATGTTTTAGCAATAATCCAGCCCTCGTGAAGCATCTGAGGATACACACCGGGGAGAAGCCTTTCACTTGTACTGAATGCGGGAAAGTCTTTGCCAGCCGTTCCTGTCTCAACGCTCACCTGGTCCTTCACACGGGAGAAAGGCCTTACATTTGTGGAGAATGTGGAAAAGCCTGTGCCAACCAATCCAACCTTAATACACACCCTATAATACACACAGGACGAAAACCGTACGTATGCCCAGGATGTGGGCGAGGTTTCGCCAACCAAT
Organism: Phyllomedusa bahiana; assembly: GCA_025379985.1. Lineage (NCBI taxonomy): Eukaryota > Metazoa > Chordata > Amphibia > Anura > Hylidae > Phyllomedusa > Phyllomedusa bahiana. The sequence continues at coordinate 10,553 of JAODAL010023547.1, forward strand.
CCAACCTTGCAAAACACAAGTTAACGCACACGGACGACAAGCCGTTTGTGTGCATAGAATGCGGCAACGTTTTCTCCAGAAAAGATGGCCTTTCCAAACATTACGAAAGAATACACAAAAAAAAATTGGAATTTTGAAAGCTAAATTTTCAGGCGCTACGATGCTCTCCAGGAAGTACAAAAAATTTAATCATCAGCATTAATGTAGTAGAAGATGAACAAAATGATAAAATACATCTAAATATATAGTTCTGTATATATTTGTATCAGAGTGGGACGTTTCTAGATTTATATATATATATATCAACCATGGAAGTTGATCCAGGCAGACGGATAAAAGGAGTAATCACAGCTATTAAGTCTTAAGGGCCACAATATTTAGAATGCAAAGCCTTTTTAATTTGGGTCGGTAAAGGGTGGTCTATATATTCCATGTTAAGACATATTTAGTTTTAAATGTATATAGAAAACCTATCTGAAACAATATTTTATGGTAAGTGTTGTATGCAATATATTTAGTTCTTTCCTCTACTGTTTATATATGGAACCCTTCCTCTTTCTATATTAATAAACTGTTGGAGCGGACTGTAGTGATGGGGATACAAAGTCTAATTATTCATGCTAAAATCATGTCAATGTAAAAGTTTTTCAAGCTATTACATCATAGAAATATAAGCATAAAGATGAAATGAGTTTGGGTCTTTATTTTCTGCTCCTTTCTTTTTTTTTCCTGTCCCAAGAAACCAACCCCAACAATTTCAACCAAATCTCTAATATTGCAAATAGCTCTGACTCCCTCAAAGCCTGGACTCCATATAAGCTCTGAGTGGGTCCTGTGGTATCTGACACCAACACGTTAGCAGCAGATCTTATAAGTTGTACTCTGGTACATGTATCCGCTACTATTGGAACTTTCCATATACACTCTATTTTATCTTTCTTCCTACCACCCATTGTGATCCCTTATTCATAAGGTCTACTTCTCAAGGAAAAGATCACATTACCCTATATACCATCTTATTTTGTATGGAATGTGACATACTGTACCATATACACTGTACCAATTCTTGACAAACACTGTATTGTATATACACATATGTACAACTTTCTCACGATAAATACACTTTTTGAAGCACTATTGAGCGCTGTGGATTTGTAATACTATATGGTTGGGATTGCAAGTACCCTTTCCACTAGCACCACTCCTTCCTACCAGGTGCTGATCATTGTTTAATATATTTAATGCAGGTAACGAGTTGATTAGGAGCATCTAAATGGTCTGTAAGAGCCAGGACTCTTATTGGTTAGTAGGGGATCAAAAACTTTTTTCTCTCAGCAAAATGCAAATAAATTTATAGAATTTATACAATGTGATTTTCTGGATTTTATTTTGGATATTCTATCTCTCAATGTTAAAATTAACCTCCCCGTAAAATTATAGACTGTTCGTGTCTTTGTCAGTGGGCAAACTTACACAATCAGCAAGGAATCAAATCATTATTTCCTTCACTGTAGATGACGCCAGGACCCAAGGTTTCGCAGTAGAACCTTACCCAGGGTATGACACTACCTCAAGGAGGACAAGGATCCTGAGTTGCCCATTTAAATGGTCAGACGTGCATCACCGCTGAATTAAACTCTATGGGGTTTGAGCAGATAGCGGAACACCATACCTTACTGTGGAAATCAGAATAAATCCCTGGATCAACGTCCCTTCTCCAGAATCCTAATCGCTATAACTTGTTATATTATTATATTCTAGAAATGCATTTAGGCTTTTTTAATGAGTTCTCTGACGACTTCTTTTGGTAGAAAGTTGCACAGTCTTGTACAGTAAAAAAAAATCCCTTTGTAATGTGCCAAAGACACTTTTTAATGCATCAAAGATTTGGGGGCATTGCACCACATTCATAGAAGTAGGCACATTTATAAATATGGGACGCCAAACCGAGGCGCATTACAGCTGGAACAACCAGACTAAGTTAATAGTGGTCTGCCTCAGCCTGAGTTGTCGTAGTGACACTACAATGCACCTGTGTGTATGAACCCCAGAAGAACAGGGCCATACATTCTACATGACCTCAAAGTGATTTAGAACTGGCCTGTCAGCGCCAGGATTCATACATGTCACCCTTTCTTTTCTCTAGGCGTAGAGGATTCCCCCTTGTTTGGGATACAGTGCTGGGTATAAATAGATCTTGGGAGAGATCTCTATATTGTCCTCTGATATATTTATACATATTTATTATGTCCCCCCCGAAGTCATCATCTCTCTAAACTAACCCTAATCTTGCTAATCTTTCTGGGTACTGTGGTCCACCCAGTCCTTTTATTCTTTTTGTTGCCGCCTTTGTACCTGTTCAGGCTCTACAATGTCTTTCCTGTGCACTGGTGCCCAAAACTGTGCACAATATTCCATGTGTGGTCTAACTAGGGATTTGTATAGTGGTAAAACTAGGTTCTCATTTTGTGCATCTATGCCCCTATTAATACACCCCTTGGTCGTTTTTGCTTTGGCAGCAGCTGCTGGATCCCGAAGTCCTTTTTCATATTGGTTCTACCCAGAGTCATCATGGTATGGATTTATAAGTTTATTAATAAATATATTAAAGAGAATAGGGCCAAATACTGACCTCTTTGGTACCCCAGTAGTAATGGTGACCCCTCCAATACTGACTTCTAGTTACAGGGATCCAATCCAAGGATGTACTATTAATCATCACCCTTTGTTTTCTATCACTGAGCCAGTTACCCACTTGCAATAATTTTCCACCAGTCCAAATATTCTCACTTTGTTTACCAAATCAAGATTTGATACATAAAAATTCACCTGCTGGAACGGCGTTATACATTTATTTTCAGTGAGATAATCCAGTATGGCATCTCTTAGAAAACCTTCAAACATTTTACCTACAACAGGGGTTAAACTTACCGGCCTATAGTTTCCAGGATCACTTTTTGACCCTTTTTTGAATATTGATACCACGTGTGCTATGTGACAATCCTTTCGAATCCTTACTTAATTTCTTTAGAAACCGGGGGTTTATAACATTGGTATTCAAAGAAAAAGATGTAAAATCAGCTCACGCGTATCCAATGTTGTACTCTCGAGGGAGGCACATTTGGGAGAACCACTCCCAAGAAGATGATGAGGTGGCAGAGATTGGAGTAACCAGCTTACAAAAAAAGGATGGTAAATTCTTGTTAAAAGTTTTCTTTATTGTGTTCCATAAAAAAAAAAATCAATTCCACACACATCAGGGTTGAATCCACGTCACATACCGGTTTCTGTGACCAGCATAACTGACGCGTTTCGGGTCAATGACCCTTACTCATGAATTAACAAGAATTTACCATCCTGTTGCGCTCTACCCCTCGATTAGAAGCTGGTTACAACAATCTCTGCCTGTATAACACTGGGACCTGGTAATTTGTCTACTTTCATCTTCTTAAGGTGGAGCTGCACTTCTTCCTGGGTTAGACAAGAAACAGAGGTGGAGTTTACCTCATCCCTCTGCCCCTTAACAGGAAGGTCACTTTCCTATATAAATGGTGTGGAGAAAAAAATGATTTAATAATTTGCTTTCTCCTCATCGCCCTCTACAATACTTCCCTCACTATTTTTCAAAGGGCCAACATTTTTCAGTTTTAATATTTTACTATTTATATATTTTGGGGTAAGTTTTACTCTGTTTGGCAATCTGACTATCACCAGATTTCCTGTCTTTATCTTTTTTTTTTTATATACATAACTTTTTTCCTTATAGCTTTATAGCACTTCTTCACTGCCTTTCAAAGGAGTGTCAATAATCCTTCTTTATTTATTGCCTCCTTTATATTTTTGTTGATCCACATTTTTTTCTTGTTTCTGACCATTTTATTTCCATAAGGTATGTAATAATCCACCCTACACTGTCATGATCCCTAATACCCTCTAATGATCCCCCATACCGTCAAATGATCCTCCATACACTGTCATGATACCCCCCATAGCCTCTAATGATCCCCCATACCCTCTTTTGATCCCCCATACCCTCTAATGATCCCCCATACCCTCTATTGATCCCGTATACCCTCTAATGATCCCCCATACACTCTAATGATCCCTTATACCCTCTAATGATCCCCCATACACTGTAATTATCCCCTACACCCTCTAATGATCCCCCATTTACTGTAATGATCCCCCATACACTGTAATAATACCAAATACCCTCTAATGATCCCTCATACACTGAAATGATCCTCCATACACTGTAATGATCCCCCATACCCTCTAATGATCCACAAAACACTAATGATCCACCATACACACTCATAATCCTCCATACACAGTAATGATCTCCCATACTGTAATGATCCCCCATCCACTGTCATGATTCCCATACACGGTCATGATCGCTCATACTCTCTTATGATCCCCCATACACTCTAATGATTCTCTAAATATCCCCCATAAACAGTCATGATCCCCTATACACTGTCATGATTCCCCATACCTTCTAATGATCCCCCATCCACTGTAATAATCCCCCATACCCTCTAATGATCTGCCATACCCTCTTATGATTCTCAATACACGGTCATGATCGCTTATACCCTCTTATGATCCCCTATGCCCTGATATGATCCTCCATACACTCTAATGATCCTCTAAATCCTATAATGATCCCCCCCCATACACATTAATGATCCCACATACCCTCTAATGATCCCCCATCCACTGTATGATCCCCCACACCCTCAAATGATTCCCCATACATGGTAATGAACCCCTATACCCTCTAATGATCCCCCATACACTGTAATGGTACCACATACCCTCTAGTGATCTCCCATACCCTCTAATGATCCCCCATACACTGTTAAGATCCCACATAAACGGTCATGATCGCTCATACTCTCTTATGATCCCCTATGCCCCGATATGATCCCCCATACACTCTAATGATCCCTAAACCCTCTAATTATCCCCCATACACTGTCATGATCCCCTATACCCTCTTGTCATTCCCCATACCTTCTAATGATCCCCCATTCACTGTCATGAACCCCTAGACCCTCTCATAATACCCCATACACAAAAATGATCCCCCATACCCTCTAATGATCTCCCATACAATGCAATGATTGCCCATACACTCTCATGATCCCCTAAACCCTCTAATGATCCCCCATCCATTGTATGATCCTTCATACCCTCTAATGATCCCCCATACACTGTAATGATCCCCCATACCCTCTAATGATCCCCCATACACTGTAATGATACCACATACCCTCTAGTGATCCCCCATACCGTCTAATGATCCGCCATACACTGTAAAGATCCCCCATACCATCTAATTATCCGCCATACACTGTAAGGCCATGTTCACACGGCTTAAAATGGGCCGTATTTCGGTCCGTAATTACGCGCCAAAGTGCGCAAATTACGGGCTGAAAACGGCCCAGTCATTACGGTAATGCACAGTTCTCATAGAGAACTATGGATTACGTCTCCTCTCGGGCGGGGAGATAATTGACATGTCATTTTCTAGCGGCGTATACGCGCCGCTAGCAATGATTGTCTATGGGCCGGCGAAGTGCCGGCCCCACGATCCCTCCCCCGCTCCCGCCCCCGGCCACACGCCGTAACTGCAGGGCGTAATTACGTCCCGCAGTTAACCCGTGTGAACATAGCCTAAAGATCCCCCATACACTGTAAAGATCCCCCATACACTGTAATGATCCTCCAGCCCCTCTAATGATTCCCCATACATGGTCATGATACCCCATACCCTCTAATGATCTCCCATACACTGATATGATCCCCCATACCCTCTCATGATCCTCTAATGATCCCCCATACAGTCATGATCTCCCATACACTGTAATGATCCCTCTTACCCTCTAATGATCCCTCAAACACTGTGAAGATCCACCATACCCTCTAATGATCCCCCATACACGTTCATGATTGCTCACACTCTCTTATTATGCCCCATGACCTCTCATGATCCCATAATCCCTCTAATGATCCCCCATCCACTGTAATGCTCTCCCATACCCTCTTATGAACCCCCACATGCTCTAATGATCCCCATAAACTGTCATGATCCCCCATACCCTCTAATGATCCTCCATACACTGTCATAATACCACATACCTTCTAATGATCCCCCATATACTGTCATGATCCCCCATAGATTGTAAAGATCGCCCATACCCTCTAATGATCCCCCATACACTGTAATGATCTACCATACATTGTCATGATCTCCTCAACCCTTTAATGATCCCTATACCATCTAGTGATCCCCAATACCCGCTAATGTTCCCCCATCCACTGTAATGATCCCCCATACCCTTTATTGATCTACCATACACTGTCATGATCCCCCATACCCGCGAATGATCCACCATACACTGTCATGATACCACATACCCTCTTGTGATCCCCCATACACTGAAATGATCCCCCATACCCTCTAATGATCCCTGTCCATTATAATGATCCCCCATACACTATAATGATACCAAATCCCCTCTAATGATCCCCCATACTCTCTAATGATCTACCATACACTGTCATGATCCCCCATACCCTCTAATGATCCCGACACCCTCTAATCATCCTCCATACACTGTCATGATACTACGTACCCTCACATGTTCCCCCATACACAATAATGATCCCCTGTACCCTCTAATGATCCCCCATACACTGTAATGATCCCCTGTACCCTCTAATGATCCCCCGTACCCTCTAATGATGCCCCATACCCTCTAATGATCCCCTATACCCTATAATGATGCCCCATGCCCTCTAATGATCTCCCATACCCTCTGATCCCCTATACCCTATAATGATGCCCCATGCCCTCTAATGATCCCCCATACCCTCTTATGATCCCCTGTCCACTGTAATGATCCCCATACACTGTACTGACACCCTATACCCTCTAATGATCCCCCATACACTGTAATGATACTCCAAGCCCTCTAATGATCCCCCATACACTGTAATGATTCCTAATACCCTCTGATAATCCTCCATACAGTGTAATGATCCCCCATACCCTCTAATGATCCTCCATACAATGTAGTGATCCCCCATACACTGTCCTGATTCTCATATACCATCTTATGATGCCTATACACTGTAACGATGCCACATACCCTCTAATGATTCCCCATACTGCCATGGTCTCCCATACTCTCTAATGATCCCACATACTCTTGTCATGATCCTCATACCCTCTAATCATCACCCATACACTGTCATGATTCCCCATATCCTTTAATGATCTCCCAAACAATGAAAGCATCCTTCATACCCTCTAATGGTCCCCCATATCCTCTAATGAGCCCCCACACCCTATGAGGATCCGCCATACATTTTCATGATCCCCCATGCACCGTCATGATCCCCCATACCCTTTAATGATTTCCCCCATATATGCAAGACCCCCAATCCCTAAGGGTCTCTCAGCGATCTGATCCCATACACTGCAAATCCCCAACCCTCTAAGATCCCCCCCTTTACTGTGATAATCCCCTATACACGGTCATGATCTCCCAAGCCCTCTATTGATCCCCCATATACTGTAGCGATCCCCTATACCCTTTAATGGTCCCTCAAAACCCGTCGACCCCCCTACCCTGCATATTCCCCCCACCCCTTTTAAACCCCCCTATCGTTACCTCCATACCTTCTAATCATCCCCAATACATTGTCATTATCCCCCATACCCTCTAATGATCCCCATACACTGTAATGATCCTCCATACCTTCCAATGATCCCCCATACACTGTTGTGATCCCCAAATCCTGTAATGATCCCACATACACTTTATTGATCCCCCAGACCCTCTAATGAACCCCCATAACCTATATTGATCCCCCATATACTGTAGTGATCACCCATACCCTTTAACAGTCCCCATACACTGTCATGATCACCTATACCCTCTAATGATCCCCTATACCCTCTAATTATTCCCCGTACACTCTCATGCTCCCCCATACTTCCTGATGATCACCCATACAATGTCATGATTCGCCAATCCCTCTTATAATCCCCCTATACTGAAGTGATCCCCTATACACTATACTGATCCCCCATACCCTCTAATCATCCCCAATACACTGTCATGATCCCCCATACACTGTTGTGATCCTCCATACCCTCTAATGATCCCCCATATACTGTAACGTTCCCCATACACTGTCATGATCCCCCAAACCATCTCATAATTCCCCATATACTGTAGTGATCCCCCATACTCTCTTATGATCCCCTATACCCTTTTATGATCCCCCAAACACTGTCATGATCCCCTATACCCTCTGATTCCCCATACACTGTGATGATCCCCCATACCCTTTAATGATCTCCCACACACAGTCATGATCCCCACACTCTCAAATGGTCCCCCATACCCTCTAATGATCCCCAATGCACAGTCATGATCCACCATACCCTCTATTGATGCCCCATACCCTCTAATGATCCCCCATACTCTCAAGTGATCCCCCATACAGTCATCATCCCCCATAGGCTGTCATGATCCTTCATACCCTCTAATAATCCCCCATTACCTGCCATGATCTCCCGTACCCTCTAATTATCCCTCATACACTGTCATTATCCCCCAAACCCTATATTGATCCCCCATATACTGTAGTGATCCCCTATACACTGTTTTGATCCCCCATACACTGTCATGCTCCGCCATATCCCTCTAAGGATCCCCCATACACTGTCATGATCCCCCATACCCTCTTATGATCCCCTATACTGAAGTGATCCCCCATACCCTCTAGTGATCCCCCATACACTGTCATGATCCCCCATACGCTGTCATGATCCTCTATACCCTCTCATGATCCCCCATTACCTGTCGAGATCTCCCATTCCCTCTAATGATCCCCCATACACTGTCATGATCCCCCAGGAAAATGTGCTTGTTTGGATGCAGACTATCTTTCCAAGAAAGATCCGTCTAAACGCACTGGAGCCAATCACATAGATACAGATAGCGGGCAAGAGCTAACATCGGACTCGGCGTTGTAATAAGTAATAAACTTTTAGTATGTTTTTAAAGATACTTTATATTTGCCTTTTCATCCAAATGTACAAGAATGCACTTGCTACCAAAAGATACACTCGGAAATCGGAAACTATACATCCTATAGCATAAACAGGACTACGCGTTTCATAAGGTTCCTACCTCGCCTCCTCACTTTTCTCATGAGGGGTTTGTTTGAACAAACTTTTATTTTAGCCGAAAATGTTTTTGTAAGAATATTGTGGTTTTTAAAAATTTATTGATGATTTATTTTTTATATGGAAGGAGTCTTTTGAGGATGGCCAAGAATTTGCACAGTACCTCAACAATACAGATTGGTGGATTACATTTTTTTTTTTTAGATCTTAGCTTATTCCATAAAGATGGTAGAATTCTAAGCAAAACCTTCTTTAACACGGTAGATTGTAATGGTTATCTACATCAGAGGTTCCCAACCCTAGTCCTCAGGGCCCACCAACAGGTCATGTTTTCTGGCTTTCCTTAGCATTGCACAGGTGAAGTCATTATTGTCAGTGCATTCTGCACAGGTGATATCATTATAGTCAGTGCATTCTGTGGGAGATCCTGAAAACATGACCTGTTGGTGGGTCCTGAGGACTGGAGTTGGGGAACACTGATCTACATTATAAGAGTTATTTTAGTAAGTGGAAAAAGAATATACAATACGGACAATTGCGGCGTATCTGAAAAAACTGTAGTGAGAAAACTTTTTTTAGGAGCAAGCAAAAATTATTATGAAACAATTTAAGGAGAAAGGTTTTCCAGATTTGCTAGTGAGAGATGCATTGGAATAAGCCTCAAAGTTTAAATAGAAAAGACTTCCAACTTGTTGGTGGATCCAATATTAACTCCTTAACGACCGCCCACTGTCTTTTGACGTCGGACATTTCAGGTCGTTCGTCTACAGCGACATCTTTTGGCGTCGCTGCAGACATCAGAGTTTGCGGCTCCGGCACTTGGATCGGGGCTGTACTACACAGCCCTGATCACAGAGCATCTCCTACGAGCACCGGGGAGCGGGGGAAACCTCCACACCCTGGTGCTTTAACCCTTTGATTGCGGCGGATCGTCACCTACTCTGTCGGGGGATCGGAACACCCGGTGACCCAACAGAGCCCGGGGAACTGTTGCACAGTCAGCCCTGGGTATCTAGAGTAGCCCCAGAGCTGTCTGTGTATCAAGCTAGTGACCAGGACAGACTGTGAGCTGTCCTGATCACTGCCTGTGTCAGACTGTCACAGATTATAATGTATTAGCATATATGAATATGCTAATACAATACTAAGTGTAAAAAAAAAAAAAAAAGTAAAAAAATTCTCCCTTCAGGTTATTTAAAAAAAAAAAAAAAAATAAAAACAGAAAAAGTGTAAAAAATTGAATACAAAATAAATAATAAAATAAAAATAAATATTTAATAAAAAAATAATTGTGCATATATTACACAAAAAACCCTACACACATTAGGTATCCACACAACCGTAATAACCTGTAGAATTAATATAACAAGTTATTAAGTGTGAAATGTGAATGGTGTAAAAAAAAAATTTTACATTTAAAAAAAAAAAATTCTGCAATTATTTATAAATGAACTTAAACTATTCCCCTATAAAGTTCAACTCGTCTCGAATAAAATGAGGCCTCATACAGCTGCGTCATTGAAAAAATAAAAAAGTTCCAACTGTTGAAACGCAAAAAATAAAAAAAAATTCTGGTCATTAACTACTTTTCATGTTTTCGGCTTAAGGGGTTAAAGAGTGTGCTTCCACCTACACCAGGTATCACTTGCAGGTGTGCAAAAACATTGAAGAATTATTTAGCACTGTCAAAACTAAAACATATCAGATACAGAAAAAAGGGAGATAGGAGTATTTACATGCAATGTGCAGAAATGTAAGTGTTGTGAAGAGAGAAACCATGGGATGGTGGAATTTAAATCCTTCCCCACAGGATATGTTTAATATGTTTTCATGTAATGGGGAGGATCTGTATAAATGGCGGGATTCTATTTAATTCAGACAGACCTGAGGAGGCGAGGTATGAACCTCATGAAGCGCATTGTCCTGTTTATGTTATAGCATTTATATTTTCTGATTTCCGAGTGTTTTTTTTTGGGTAAAGTGCTTTTTTTTTACATTTGGAAAAAAAACCCATAAAGTATTTTTTTAGACACATATGAAAGTTATTACTTATTACAATGTGAGCCCGTGTTGCTATTCACTTCTTTATCTACACGTTTGGGTCTAGACGGATCTTTCTTGGAAAGATAGTCTGCATCCAAACAAACACATTTACGTTTAATCCCGATCATCTTTCGACACGGTAGATCATGTGGGAAATTGGGCTTTACTGGTTTTTTCCTAAGGAACATTAATTTGCACCCCGTGTTTAGTGCAATGTGAAAAGGTGTGAGACTTGATATTGCTGTTTTGGATTTTTTTAAAAAAAATACAACTAATACTACACAAGGTAGGACCTTTATTTTCTCCCCTCCTCTTTTTTTCCTTTCCTGATCCCCCATAACCTCTAATGATTCCACAACATGTCTAATCCGCAAACCTGTAATGAACCCCCATAAACGTTGATCCTTTTACACTACACAATCCCCCAAACCCCTTTAAATGCCCCCCTAATTTTGATCCCCCATACCCTTCTGTCCCCCAACCCTGTTGATCCCCCAACCCCTGGGATACCCTACCCTGTCGTGATACCCCATACCCTGTCGTGATCCCCCATACACTGTTGTGATCCCCCATACATGTTGTATCCCCAAACCCCTGAAATGATCCCCCATACCCCAATGATTAGCATACCTGTAGATCCACCTACCCTACACAATCGCCCAAACCCTCTAATGATCTCCCATACATTGTTGTGATCCCCCAAACCCTGTAATGATCCCCCATACCCTCTAACGATCCCTCAAACCATCTAATGATTCCCCATATTCTGTAATGATCCCCCAAACACTGTCATGATCCTCCATACCCCTTAATGATCCCCAACACTGTATGACCCCCACCGCAATGTTCCCCTAAAAGTAATGACCCCCCAAACCTCAAATGCTCCCCTCCCTCTAATGCCCCCCATATATGCATTTTCCCCCATACCTTTTGATACCCCTACACGTAAGTTTCCCCCATGCCCCAAAAGTTTCCCCCATACAATGTAATGATCCCCCCATAACCTCTAATGTAATCCACAGTACTGACCCCCCAACCCTCTAAGTTCCCTATATACTGAGTGTTAAAAACTTAAAGCAAACATAAAAAGCTTCCCCATATGTTCCAATCACAGATGACTTGATGACGGATAATCCCTGTATATACTGAGTACAAAATTAGCGTGGATCTTGGGCGATGCACATTCTGAAAAAGAGAAAAAGGTGTGCGCATCCCCCGCAGAACGATCCACTGCTGAGGATAAGGTATATGGTAAAAAATTAGTTAAAATTTTAAAATTTGGATTCGGGGGGGGGCGTCGAGTGCGGCGCTTTTTTAGAAGAGCCCCTCTGGAACCCAAAAACCCCAGGGAATACCCCAAAACATCGAGTCCCAACCCCTTCTACACCCCCATTGGTGTAGAGAAGTGCCATGTCCAGAGAGTTATAGTGCTGTTCCCCGGAGGCACAGAGAGTGAGAAGCTGCCCCGAAAAGACGCTACCCCAACCGGTACGGTTCGGCGCTAGTCACACACGGCCCGGGAGGAGGTGTGCGACAGCCATCACCCCGCCCCTGACGCAGACCCGAGGACCCCGGGCCGCGGCGAGGGAGGGAAAGGAGGCGGACCCCTGGGCGTAAGTGCGCCCCCGGCGCTGAAATAAAGGCGCCTTTTTGGAAACCCCGCGAGGTGCGGGGCCCCCGCGGTGCGGGGAGGGAACGGGGTCCCCCGGAAATAAGCCACCGACGGCCGCGAAAAAATGACAAAAGGAGGGGGGCAGGGCCCCGGCCCCTCATGAACACGCCTTCACAGGAGGACGGCATCTCGGGGCCCGTTGCGGAGAGGCGGCGGAGCTGGGGGGCCGGAGGTGGGGGCGGCATACCCCTGGGCCCCTGCATAACGGCGAGGGTATCGGGAGCTTAAGGAAGTCGACAGAAGGACCGGTCACCCCTGGATTATAGACCGGCGCAAGGCCTCGGCTAGTGGAGGGCCCCCAACTGGGGGGAAAGGAGTGCTCGGTCGTGACTCGTATACCCCAGTCTCCCCCCCCCGGGCCCCGTGTCTATGAAAACCTTGCACATCCTGGGGCCCCCCAAATGGACACAAAGGGCCCCAAAAATTACCACCCCCCACTACTATGGGCCCCCCCCCTCCCAATACGGGGACCAAGTAGAAGCAGGGAGAACAGCGGGTTAGGGGAAAAACCCCCTTTCCTCCAGGCGGCCCGCAAGTTTTTTTAAAAGGGCTGGCGTTGAGAAGGAGGTGGACCAGTGCCAAACCCTTGTGTGCGTGGTTGTTGTTAGGGACGGGGCCATCCACATCAAAAAGACCATTTATTTTGCTGGGATAGCACGGGGACAATTTTTTGGGGCCCCTCACTGGACCTGATTGAAATTTAAACTCTGTAAAGCTTTGCCAGAAGAGCAAATCAAAAACACAGTATTCTTTTAGCATTCAAACCATTCCTTGCTGCCATCCAGTGTCCATTCGGGGGTAACGATTTCGGGAACTGAACATTTCAAAATTTTTTTAATGCCACCGCCTGGACGTACCAGGGTCTGGATATCACAAATGCAGCTGTTTCTCATCTTAAAATGTAAAAATTTAGATGGGAGCTGTCCCACAAGGCTCAAACTAAAAGGCGTTCGACCCCTCCTTCCCCGCATCGAATTATAAAGGGAACAACCACGTCGGGCCCCCCCCCCCCCCCCACCCCCCCCCCCCCCCCTTTGATGCCCCTGTTTTCGATTGCTCAGCCGGGGGGACTCGCTTTTCCCCCAAAATTTTCCTAAAAAGCTGGAAGATTTGTACAGGTATTAAAAAGAAAAAAGGCACACCAGATCGAGGTCTGTGGCTGACCTCAGGCCGGTTATTCCCCTCTCCCAACGCCCAAAACAGCCCCCAGGGGGGAAAAAGCGAAAGCAAAGTTCTAAAAAACGAAAAAAAATTAACCCGCACCAGGCGAACGCCCCCCCTCTTTGGGGTCACCGTCAGGACCCCCTCTTCCCCCAGGGGTCCCCCCAAAGCTATATCGTTGGCTCAGGAGGTCTCTAATTCACCTCCAGTATTGGACGGAGAATTGATATTATTGGGGCGTCGGTAATGGGGTTTTGGGCCCCAGTTACTAGCAACCCCCAACGAATTGTGGAGCTGGAAACGCGTCGGGCCCGGGAAGAAAGCAAAAAAAGAATAAAAGAGGTTGGCCTCCCCCCAGCTGAACTGGAGAATTGCAAAACAAAATGATGTTTTAGAAAAACCGGGAAAGGCGAAAAACTTGCGGTTTTTGGGCTTAAAAAGATATTGCGCGGATGGTTAGCCTCCTATTTGCCAACGATTGGGCCCCATACCCCCTAGGCACAAAACCAAGGAGACCCGTGTCAAAAAGGGGTTCACCGAATGGGCGTCCGGGAAAGGGGAAGCCCAACCCCGGTTTTACGAAAATTTTTTAAAACTGGGAAAATCAAAAAAAAGTTCCTCAGAGCCTACAGCAGAAAGGGGGGTTCCAGGGGGGGGGATAGAATATTGATGTTTAGGACTTTTAAATGCAGGCACTCAAAAAAAAAAAGCTTTCCCACCTAGTCTGCAGGCCCTTCACGATACTGGGGTGCGTTTCCAATTGCTGTACCCGGCAAAATTAGAGTGGTGGGGGAATGGCCCGGTTTCCATTTACAAAAAAAACCCGGGAGGAGGCGACGAAAAGGTTCCTGCCACATCACCTTCTAAAAAATACGGGTTTGCCCCTCTTTGCTAGGTGCCCATGTTTATCAGGATTGAGGGCCATGTAAGAACTGTTTCGGGATTTCTCTTTTGGAAAAATTTGGGGCTCCATTCCCTTAGCAATAACAAATGGATTTTGTGTGCGTGTTAATGTTTCCCATTGGGTGGAGGAAACGGATCGGCTCCCGGGGGGTGGGGGGAAAAACTCCCACTCTCCCCCCCCCCCTCCCCCCTTTTTTCCCTCCCCCCCCACCCCCACCCCCACCCCCGGGCCCCAGGTAAAAAGTGTAGAATGGAATCTGGGTTTTGGATCGGGGCTTTAGATGGGGGACTTGCCCTGAAAATGGGGCCCCTTTTTGCAAATGTTGGGGTTCAAGGGGCTATCAAGTTCGGCCAAGGTGGCCAAGGGTTTTTGCATTTTTGTTTGGTTTATTTTAAAAGCATCCAAGATAGAAAAATTTGCAAAGTTATTGTCTTTGTTGTCAAAAAAGTTTTGGGGTTACAAAATTCCCCGAAAGTGGGAAAATCCTCCTCCCCCCGCAGAAAAAAAGCGCGGGGGCTCGCGGGGACGCCCTTCGGTTTTTTAATGCAAAGGTCTCCCCGAAAACCCCCAAAATGGCGTGAACAGGATGAGAAACCTAATAGAAGGGAAGGTTTGGTGCCATTGTCCACAAATTAAATTTCTGCCTGGAATGTTCGGGGTTGAAAGTCCCAGAGAAAAAGGGGGAAAGTTTTGACCCAATGAACGCTTGAAAGGGAGATGTTTTTTTTACAAAACGCACGGGAAAGGATAAATTTTTCCCAAATTTGGGCCCCGTGGCTAGACCCACCCTTTTTTAAAATTTCAATCAAAATCCCGGGTGTAGCGATTTATTTCAAAAAAGGGTTGGGCCCCAACCATAAGAGCATAAACGGACCCGTGGTGGTTCATTTGTGAAAGGGGAAGATAGCGGGTACCCAAAAATACGTTATTAAATTCTACCCATGCACAGGAAAAGAGAGTTCTTTTTTTATATTTTCACCTTCCTTCACCCCGAACATTCTTAAACTTATTTTAATGGGGGACTTTAAAAGCGGTACCCAAACCTCCTTAGATGATCGCAGGGTTTTTTTTGGGGGATAACCCGGGATTTTTTGGTGAATGTGGCTGAAATTGGCTCTTTGACTACTGGAGGGGGTAACCGACATCGGATCTTAGTTTACTCTGCCGTGCAGGCTCATTCTCCGCTAGACTGGACTGGTGTCCCCCCCCTTTTTATACCATGCCCTTGCAGACGCGGCATACTCCCCAATCCCTCTGATCACGCCCTAAAATCTCGAGGGGGTTTTTGTCCCTTCAAGGCCACAAGGGTGGGATTCCCCGGTATTAGTCAATGGGGGGCGATTTTAGGGAATTTGCGGGGACATTGGGTGCAGTTTGGAAAGATAATGTAGGGGCACGTCAGGAAGACCTTATTTTGGGTTAAAAGCGAAAGGGTGTTGGTGGTCAATATAAATTATGTAAATATGAAAAAGCAAGGCAAATAAAAATTCGGGAGCTGCATTCAAACCTTCGTCTCTCCAAAATAATTCTCCCTAGACCCTCATTTGGGTAATAAACAAAAAAAATTTGGGAAGGGCCAGGGGAAGCTAAAGCTCATTAAAGGGTCGAAAAAAATTTAAGATGGGGGGAAAAAGAATGGGTTATTTTGGCGAATGCCCCAAAAAACCCTGGGAGACAAGGCCCCCTACGGCAAAAAAATCTTCGTTGGGGAAAAATATTAAAAGAGCCCAAGATATAGAAAAAGAATTTATTGTTTTTTACGAATCCCTGTACAGTGCAGACCCCCATGATGCCACAAAGGGTCGCCTTTTAGATTCTTGAATTTGCCGCATCACCGGGGGCAAGAGGGGCAGTTGAGGGTGAAATCGAGGAGGAGTTGACAGTGGTGGGGGACGGGGGAAAGGGAAAATTCCAGGGCCGATGGATACTCCCAATTTTTTAAATTTCCCTAGTCGGGAAAACACCCCCCTTTCACAAAATTGTATAATGCATATATGTGAAATCAGCGGAGGTGGACTCTTTTATGATTACAGATGTATTACTTTTAAAGCCCCAAGGGGGATCCAACCTTACTGGCCCCTTACGACGATATCCCCCAAAAATTCTATAAAATCTAGCTAAAATCCTGGTATTGACTGCAAAATCTTGCCCCAATGATTATCCCCCACAAAAGGGGTTTTCGCTAACAGGATTCTAGAAAAAAAATCGTACACAACGGCGGCTTAACACGGGCTCGGAGGGGGGGAGCCTATGTCAATGTTCTCGCCCATTTCAGAGAAGGCGTTTGATAGGTGTTGGCCTTTTTTCAAAACCATTTTCGCGTCGAGGGTTCGGGGGCCCCCTTTTTTAGTTTTCGATCACCCGCAAAATTTTGTTACTACTTCCTTGCTCATTAAAAAAAAAACTTTTGCGGGGGATTGACCCTTTAAGGTGGGGGAAACAAGGGGGGTCCTTTCACCTTGTTCTTTAACCTGTCTATGACCCCTGTTGTAACACATTTCCCCGTCCCTCTTTACCAGGAATTTCTTTCCACATTGGGGAAATAAAGATCCGGTTATGCTGATATCTCCTTTTAATGATAGCCCAAACCCCAAGAGAGTTGGAGGTACTTTAGGATGTGATGACAAGGATGCGTTGTGGGTACACTATCAATGTTTATAAGTGTGAGGATTGCTTTTGCAGGGGCCCCGCGATCCCCTTGTGGTCTACTCACAACAATCGTGGGGCAAAATACATTAAATACCCGGGGGGGGGGTAACCCGAAATCAGTGCTCTATATAAAAGAAATGGATGCTTTTTGGGGAAAGCCTCGAAACCCTGAAAATGGCAGTTCCCTTATCTTTTTTGGGGGATGTAACCTCTTTAAAAAAGGTGGGAATCCCCCCGCCTATTTTTCATTTTCCCAAAGCTCCTATTTATCTGCGCCCCGGGGGGGAGAAAATTATCAATGCCATATAGGAATTCTTTGGGAACAGAAAAAGCGCGTATTCCCTTTTTTTATCCTACACCCCCAAATCCATGGAGGGTTGGGTTTTCCCCAAAAACGTTATACAAATTTGGCCCGCCTTTGGGTGGTTTTGGTGATGGATTAAAACCCCCGTGTCTTTACAGACAGTGGTGGATCGTCGAGCCTACCCCACTTCCCTCCTTAATTTGTTCACCACCCTTTACAAGATCCGCAGTGATAAAAACAAATCTTTTGTTAAAAGCCTATCGGGGGGGGTGAAAAATCCGGGAAAAAAAGTTAAACCAGACTATTCCCCCTATATTCCCTTTGGTCAAAACCCCTTTTCAAGAGGCAAATCATAACATTTTCAAAATTTGCATACAATGGGCTGCAAAAAAGTGCGGCCATTTCGTGCCCGGAAAACCCCAATTTTTTCCCCTTTTGGGGGAAAAAAAATCCCGCACTCCATTCCCTTCTTTAACCACAGCAAGCGGGAGTTTTTACCAAAGTGATGCAAAACATTAACCCAAGAGAAAGGGGTGTGACTTTTGAAGGGTTTTTTGTTGTACCATCTTCGAGAAAAAAGGGACTCTCTGAAAATACAAAAACTTCATTAGGATGTCAATATGATCAATTGGGTGTGCCGACAAAGTGGCAGGGTTGGTGCTCGTTCCCCCTCAATAATTTGGAGGCAATACGGGAGCCCAAAAATCTACCCGGCCCGGTAAGGAATTTTGTTAAAACAATCATATGCCCATCTTACCCCTTTTAGGGGACACCGAATGGGGGGGGTTCACAAAGACCAGTGCTTCAAGGGGAGGTCTCTGCACGGGCCCGTACCCCTGTCTGTGGGAATGTCCGGTAAAATTTAAGGGGGGACGGGAACAAGTGATGCTTATACAAAAGTACGTACCTCATTTCCCCTGTCCCCGTGGGCATATTTAGTTTTGTAGACAGGGAAGAGCAAGGTTATCTAGACGAGAGGGGGGACTGTCTTAATGCAGCAGTGCCCGAAAGGCAATTGTACAAGTATGGTACACCACGGTCGACCCTTTAAAATTTTTTGGCAAACTTAATTTTTTTATGGATGGATTGGGGGGAGCTTCTCACATAAAGAGGCAGGGTAAAGGAATTCTTTTCTTTGGGGGCAATTTTAAACACATTTTCCAGAAAAAACTAGGCGGAGAAAGGAAAGTTTTTAAACTGACCTAGGTACCTGGAAAAACAAATGTTTGGGAGAACACCGGGGATGAACGTAGGAAGGGACTGAGATGGGTAGATAGAGGTGCCGAGTGATGGTCACTTCAAGCCCCCTGAAAAAACAGAGGGCCGGGTTTTTTGAGTTTGGGGACACAATAGGGCAGTATCGCCCGAAAAAAAAAGGGATATGAGGGGGGGGGGGACCACTCAGACACTAGCCGTTGTCAGGAAAATTTTTGTGCTGGCAGTGTGTTAGTTTTTGGTAGTTTCGGTTTATTTTTTCATAGGAATGCTTTGTGTTTTAAATTGTTGGGTTGGGTAGAAAAAAGGGGAAAAAAAAGGGAAAAAAAATGTCTTCAATGAACAACGGTTTTTGAAAATATATTGTCAAAAAGCTTGTTATAAAAATTTAATTCCATGATGTGAAATTTGTATGTTATTTGAAGATTTCAATAAAAAAAGTTAAAAAAAAAAAAAAATTATAATTGCATAATACTGTCGATCTTTATGGTTTAGGAATTACACACAATTTGCTTTTATTTTTGTGCTGGGTATACTTCTTTATAAAATAAAAAGTTATAATTATCAAAGAGAATATATATATTATATAATATATATATATATATTTATATTGTGTGTGTTATTTGTTTGGGCAAAATTGAAGGATTTCCATTTTTCTTGATTTTTGGATTTTTATGCAACTATATACACTCACCCCGGCCCTTTTTAGGTCACCTGTCCCTCTGTTAACACTTAATTCTAATCAGCCCAAACACATGGCGGAATCAGTGCATTTAGGCTGTAAATGGTCAAGCAATCTCCCGCAGTTCAAACCGGATCAGTATGGGGAAAAAAGGGGTTTAAGGGGCCTTTGAACGTGGCTTGTTTTTGGTCCAGAAGGGCGGTCTGATATTTTAGAAACTGCTGATCCGGGAATTTTCACGCAAACCCTTCTTGGGGTTTCAGAGAAAAGGGCCGAAAAAAAAAAAACTCCCGTGAGCGGGGTCTGTGGGCGGAAAAGCTTGTTGAGAGAGGGGCAAGGAGAATGGGGGAGAATGTTCGAGCTGTGAAGGCAACAGTGATCAAATTGCCCCCGTTAAACCAGGGAGGCAAAGAGTTCTTTAATGACGGGGCGGCGAATTTTAGGCAGATGGGCTAAAAACCAGAAGGGCCAACCGGGTGCCACTCCTTTCAGCTAAGAACAGGAAACTGAGGCTCCAATTTGCCCAAGCTCATCGAAATTGGACAGCAGAAGATTGGAAAAACGTTGCCTGGTCTGATGAGTCTCGATTTCTGCTGCGACATTCGGATGGTAGATCAGAATTTGGCGTCAACAACATGAAAGTATGGATCCATCCTGCCTTGTATCAACGGTTCAGGCTGGTGTGGTGGTGTCATGGTGTGGGGAATATTTTCTTGGCACTCTTTGGGCCCCTTGGTACCAATTGAGCATCGTTGCAACGCCACAGCCTACCTGAGTATTGTTGCTGACCATGTCCATCCCTTTATGACCACAATGTACCCAACATCTGATGGCTACTTTCAGCAGGATAATGCGCCATGTCATAAAGCTGGAATCATCTCAGACTGGTTTCTTGAACATGACAATGAGTTCACTGTACTCAAATGGCCTCCACAGTCACCAGATCTCAATCCAGGGGGTCCAACCCGTTACTAGCATGGTGTACCTAATAAAGTGGCCGGTGAGTGTACATTTATAGTTGCACAATGCAGCACAGTTATATTCTCTTTGAGGCGAATTATAACTATTAATTTTACAAAAAAGCAAGATAGTGTGTGAATGCTCTCATCCATAAAGATGCAGACACAGGGGCGTAACTACCGGGGTAGCAGTTTCTCCGGGGCCCATGCGCTTAGCGTCCGCTACCCCGGTAATGCCGCTCCTGGGCCCGCCGACATTGAACATATAACAGTTCACTGCGGCAGGCGCGGAGCTGCGGGGCCCGGCGCATGCTGCCTCTGAACGCCCGGGCCCTCCGGCCCGAGCGTTCAGAGGCAGCGCATCCATGGAGATAGCAGAACGGAGCACAGATCTCTCCGCTCTGCTACTTCCCCTGCCGGCCCTCTGTGATCACGTGGGCGCGCGCGGTGACGTCACATCACCGCGCCTCCCGCGCTGAGCAGAGAGGCTGCAGCGCGGCGCATCGGGGGAGCGTGGACCGAGGTAAGTAAACTGTTTCTTATTTTACCTACCCCATATGCCTGCCTATATACCCCATATGCCTGCCGTATACCCCCATATGCCTGCCTATATACCCCCATATGCCTGCCTATATACCCCCATATGCCTGCCTATATACCCCCATATGCCTGCCGTATACCCCCTAAGCCTGCCGTATACCCCCACAAGCCTGCCTGTATACCCCCACATGCCTGCCTATATACCCCCACATGCCTGCCGTATACCCCCACAAGCCTGCCTCTATTACCCCCTTGGGCTGCCTTTATACCCCCCTGGCCTGCCTTTATACCCCCCTGGCCTGCCTTTATACCCCCCGGCCTGCCTTATATCCCCCCCCCCGGCCTGCCTAGATAGCCCCCCGCCCTGCCTTAGATAGCCCTCCCGGCCTGCCTTTATACCCCCCCAGCCTGAATATATAGCCCTCTAAAGGCTGCCTATATAGATCTAAGTCTGTCTGCCTGAATAGCCCTATAGCTACCGTGAAGTCTGTCTGCCTATATAGCCCCTATAGCCACCTAAAGCTTGCCTACCTTTATAGCCCCCGAAGCCTGCCTGTCTACTTATATGGGGCCCCTTTAGCTACCTAAACCCTACCTATATGGCCCCTATAGCCCACCTAACCCCTGTCTACCTGTATGGCTCCCTATAACTACCTAAACCTTGCCTGCCTATATGGGCACTCTATTGGCTACCTAAACCTTGCCTATTTGGGGCCCCATATATCCTATCTAAACCCTGTCTGCTTAAATGGACCCCATATAGCCAGGGGCAGGTGCTGGAAAAGTCAGGATTCTAAGATATTTGTGTCTAAATCTGCAGGGACATGTGGTTGGGAGATGTCATCATGATGGCGGACTGGACTGGATGCAGAACAAAGGGGAAAGTCATTGACTCATCAGTGAAACGTCACCTGTGAGTCACAAGATGCAACTACACTGTAATCACTTATATGTCTACAGAGTCTGTGTACACTGGTGTCTACCACTATATGGCCACTGTATGGTGGTTATATACAGTCTACAGAGCCTGTGTACACTGGTGACTACCACTATATGGCCAGTGAATGGTGGTTATATACAGTCTGCAGAGCCTGTGTACACTGGTATATACCACTATATGGCGGTACTATTGGTCTTTGTGTACTGATCAGTAATAGTGTAGGGGTATTATTCAGTCACTATGTGGTGGTAATTTGTAGTCGTGTTCTGGTGGTATAATCAGATCCTTATGTAGTAGAGTTATTGGTAATGTTGGTTTTGGTATAGTGGATTTGATTGGTAGCAGTATATTGGTGATATGTACGGTGAGGTATTTGCCCCTTGTATTATCTACATTATCTAACAGCATGTCCTGGCACATGGTCGTGGTCACGGAGGTGGGCGGGGGTGGGGATAGCGGGCCCCATCCAAAAGTTTGCTTTGGAGCCCTGGCTTCTCTAGTTACGCCCCTGTGCAGACAGCATATTCATGTATAAGATTTTTAACTAGATTTGTACCATTTACTGGTTGTTTTTGGCAGCGGAGCCTTTGCACCATGTGATTGCTAGAAACGCATAGGATGGTTTTGTATATGTTTGCATGTTTTATTCTTAATATTAGTGTGCATGCTTACACAAATTTGACTATTTGATCACATTTTAAGGATATTCTACTATTATTTTTTAGATATTTACAATATTCCATCTTATAGTATTCGGAGCGCCAATTATTTTTCATCTACTGGAGTTACACAAGGTGTGACACCAATATTGCTGTTGGATCCGTGGTTATCCAAATGTACAAGTACAAGAAAGCGGCAACTTTGAATGTATTTCAGTACAAGTTCTAAAATGAGTTGTACTATATAAAGTACAACCAAATCAGGTGAGCAGTGAAAGAACTGTGACTACACTTAATTTTATCGTCTTTTATGCACGAGGCGTTTTGTGCTCGTCTCTCTCCGATTTATTTTCTCACAGCTAAATTGAATAATTCTGAATGATCCTGGATCTCAATGAATCTGAATAACACTGAATCATTCTAAATAATAATGGATCTGATCTGAATCTTTTTTTTTATAGATATTTTATTTAATTTTTCGAATAACAAAATAAACAAAACATGTCAACAAACCATACAGTTTCATGTATATAAAAGGTATACATAACATTGACAAAACCATGTCCATGAATAACAGTGGTATCAATTCGCTTTCGCAATCGTATGCAGGTACACTTAATAAAGTTTTATAAACAAACAATAATAAATTCTTCCTAACAAGACAGTAAACTCTTGCAGAACCGGGTGAATGTCTATTCTGGTGATATCCAAACGTAGCCTATTTCAAAATGTCCAGATAGATGGTATATCTACTAAACAGTATAGTACTGATCATTATGGTAACAATACGATACCTGAGCAACTCTTCCAGTTTCCCCCCCCCCAGCCAATCTATCAATGACATCTCCTCTCCCGGGCTCCCTTCCACCCCCTAGACGCACTTCAGTGAGCCCAATTGTCCTTTGAGGTCTTCTAGGGCGTACCAGTGTTTATGCCTGAAACCTTTCATCAGTTCCGCAATCTCATGTTTGGTGAAGTGTGATAAAATAAAGGCTCGCCACTTAGCGAAAAAGGTCTGTGTTCTCTGGCTTTTATTTTTGTCAGTTTCCATATGGTCAAACCTGAGGTAACTTTTTAATGTTGTGGTGAGTGCCTCTATCGGAGGCGGCAACGGAGAGAGCCAATGTTGCATGACCAGATGTTTTGCAACTAGAAGGGCCACATGTACCGCACCAGGAATTGGTTTCCTTTTATTTCTCCCCTCCCCCGACTCCTCTATATCTCCCACCTCGTGAAAAATCAATGAGCGATACGTTTTCCTGATCAATAAATCCCATGTATGTTCCATGTACTTAATTACCCGAGACCAGTATTCCTGTAGTACCCTACACGTCCAAATTCCATGCCAAAAATCGGTTTTGTCCATCTTACATCTAGGACAAGCTAAAATCCTTTCCACACCTAGTCGAGATAATGGGATATTGAATCCCATATATGCATGATGCATTATTCTAAAATAAGTCTCTCTCTATTGTTCCCCCACCACATTCTTCCTAACCAGTTGCCATCCCTTCAAAATTTGATGTTCTATTTCCTCGCATTTTGTTATTCTTTCCCACTTGGAGAACAGCTTATCTCAAATGATTCTGAATCTTAATGAATCTGAATGATTCTGAATGATTCTAAATAACAATGGATCTGAATTATTCTGAATGATTCTGTATGATCTCTTGCCCAATACCCTAAGGGTCACCTACAGGAGAGCAAGATGTATGAAAAATATTTTGGCCCCATCCCGTTTAAAACAACATGGAAAAAAAGATAAATCTCTGAATGTGAACTCAGAGTCTGTATATCTAGGTGTGAATTTCCAACATGTAAGTGCTGTAAAGAGTTATAAACTTTAACCCCTTACTGACATTGGACGTATGGCTATGTCCTGATGCCGGTAAGCGGCTTTGTAGCGGGATCACAGCGCAGCTAACACCCGGCGATTTCAGCGCGCGGGGCACTGCCACCCCCCTGTGCTGTTTAACTCCTTAACAACTGCCTGACGTCTTTTGACGTTGGGCATTTCAGGTCGTTCGTCTGCAGCGACGTCTTTTGGCGTCGCTGCAGACATCGGAGTTTGCGGCTCCCGGCGCCGCAGCAGCGCTGATAACAGGACTGTACTACAGCCCTGATCCCAGCACAGCTAGTGCAAGTGCCAGGGAGCAGGGGAAACCTCCTCTCCCCGATGCTTTAACCCTTTGATTTCCGCTGCTTTGTGACCCGACAGAACCCGGGGAACGGCTGCACAGTCAGCCCTGGGGACAAAGAGTAGCCCCAGAACTGTCTGTGTGACAAGCCAGTGATCAGGGCAGCCTGTGTGCTGTCCTGAACACTGCCTGTGTCAGACTGACACAGATTATAAGGTATTAGCATATATAAATATGCTAATACATTACCAAGTGTGTAAAAAAAAAAGTAACACAGTTCTCCTTTCATAGGATTAAAAAAAAAAGTAAAAAACATAAAAAGTGTAAAAAAAAATAAAATAAATAAAATAAAAATATTTAATAAAAAATAATTGTGAATATATTTCACACACACAAAAAAAAAGCTACCCATATTAGGTATCCACACGACTGTAATAACCTGTAGAATTAATCTAACAAGTTTTTAAGTGAGAAATGTGAATGGTGTAAAAAAAAAAGTAAAAAAAAAAAGTTTTAAAAAAATTGAAAAAAAATTCTGCAATTATTTATAAGTGAATTTAAACTATTCCCCCATAAAGTACAACTCGTCTCTTGAAACAAGACCTCATACAAGAGTCATTGAAAAAATAAAGTTACAACTGTTGAGGAGGCAAAAACTAAAAAATTGTTCTGGTCATTAACTACTTTTCAGGCTTAAAGGGTTAACCTCTAAATCAATGAGAAACGGTGCAGAGCGCCGTTCTTCACTGTGATCTGGACACCCACGGCGAGATCACTGTGTCCCGATCAGTGAACATAGCAGCTGGATGCCATGTGAATGCTTTCATCGCTGCCATGTTTTCAACTTCCCCACTTCCGGCCCCAGGCAGGAAGTCGGGAAACCGCTATCTTGGTTCACCTTAATGCATTGTATATACAATGCATTAGACCAGGCATCCTCAAACTGCAGCCCTCCCGCTGTTGGTAAACTAAAACTCAAATCATCAATAAATATAAACTATAACAGTGGGCATGATGGGAGTTGTAGTTTCCCAACAGCTGGAGGGCCGCAGTTTGAAGATGCCTGCATTAGACTGTATAAATGATTGCACTCCCTAGTGGTGAAGCACTCTAGGGGACTTAAAGTAAAAAAAAAAAAAAAAAAAAGTTTTAAAGTGTAAAGAAATAAAAAAGTATTTAAAGTAGATGCGTATCCACCTGTAGAATACAGATAACACATCGTTTTTACTGAAGAATGAACGCCGTAAAAAAAACCTGCGCAAGTATGTTTTTTTCACACTTTGCCCCATTTATAATTTTTTTGCCGTTCCCCCGTTTTTTCTATGGTAATATGAATAACATCATTAGAAAGTCCATCTTGTCCTGCAAAATGTCTATGTAGGTGAAAAAAAAAAAAAGTTATGGCTTCCAGAAGGCGAGGAGGAAAAAAAACAGAGCCATATTATTATGACCGTCCATCAGAAAGGGGTTAAATAATTTTTCTTCGACTGCCACAGGTGAAAAAATTTAAAATCAAAATGCATATGTGATGTAAGAGCACCTACGTAATTATCTCATAGAATGTAAATGCTAAAAACAGTACGTAGGAAGAACGATAACCAAGCTCTCTTAGGGCGCATCCCCACAGCATAGGACAAATACCGGCCGGTTTGTCCTGTTTTGCGCCCGTCCCCACGGGCGCGGGGGGGACGGCTTTTCTCCGCGATGAGCGGAGTAGAGCCCTACCCCCTCCCATTGAGAAGCACAGATTCTGTCCGAAAACCGGACGGAAGAATGGGCTTGCTCAATGTTTTTTGAGCGGACTGCCGGCGGCGAAACCGCCCGACGGAAAACCTGTGCCATGGGGACATGCCCTTAGAGAGCAAACAATCAGCGTTTTAACATTAAGCATAAAAATGAAATGCATAGCTTTTCTCGTCATTTTTTAAATGAGCACCCTGATGAGGTCTCTGAATATGCTATCAAACCTGTAGAACATATTAAACCCGATGTACAGAACCGTTTGCAGTCTTTATCCAAAAAGAAATGTATTGGATTTATCAGCTGAACACTCTGCTTCCTCATGGATTGAATGAGGCTCAAGGATTTATTGCCTAATTCCCTGTTTGGTGAAAATATAGAAAATATATATAATATATATATATATATATATATATATATATATATATATATATATATATTATTGTAAGACTCCACTCACATTTTGGCCACCATCTTGGTTCAGCCTGGGGGTTTCTTCGCTCCGGGATCGCCGCTTTTCGTAAGACGGATGATGGCACTCCAACACAGGCTTCAGTTGAATCTGGCCTTGAGCCAGTTTTATTGAGGCACAGTATTCACATACATAAAACAAAACAAAATCCTCGGCCGTCTGGCCACTAACTACACAATATACAGACAGAGTATCCCTCTCTAATGTGTGAGCTGGACCTAATGTTCAACCCCCCAATAAACTCTGTCAAATTCTCCCATTCTCCCACTGGGTTGTGGCTTCTTCCAAGCCTCTGGGGGGTCAGAGCCTCTCTCCAGCTACTTTGCTACACACCACTGCAGGTAGCAGAACACGCCCCCCTGATTCCCTGGAGCACAGGCTGTTGTAGGCCTCAAAGGCCATGCCAAAAACATGTGCTGGAACATGGGAACAGGGGTACGTGGGAACATGGGGATAGACACCCCCCCCCAACACAATGGCTCTACTCCCAATAAGAGCCGACCCCAAGAACGCTGAAAAGCCAAACTAACCATATACCTTTGCCAACCACTATGTGTGCTGACAATACATCTGACCTGCGCCCTATTCCCCCAAAGGGCCCACATATCCTGGTGGCATGTCGCATATACCATCGAAATATCTCCACCTAGTGGCAGAAACAGGCAACTACATTAGCCGGTCCGCCACATACCCCCCCTCTGATAAAGCCCGTAGGGCTTTCTCACATGCCCAGCTCCCCCCCGGGGTCAAAGCTCCTTTTTTGGGGGCAACGTCTTCCCTACAACCTCGGGGGCAGAGACAAAATAGTCCCCATACAACTCAGTTGTGGGCTCATACATGCACTCCCCCCCCCACGGGGCAACTGACAGGTCATAGCCACTTACAACCATGGCGCAACACATGCACACTCTGCAACAATGTACCACATTCAGCCGTATGCCGACTTTCCCACGGGCCTATTCCTGACAACACCCACTACCACGCTATCACCCCCTAGTACCCTTTTTCCCACACATAGGGTACCTTGGCATTGTGCCCACTGGCAGTTTCTTCCCTATTTTGGGGTCTCACATAAGTAGTGAACTCTTGGTTGGATCCAGCAACCCCACTAACTTCACCAGAGGCAGTAATGACATCAACCCTCTCAGGTCACTACCACCATTGCTCCTAGGGGCGCACCTAACCCCAACCTCTACCTCTTTGACTGCGGGATTACCATGAGACCACAACTCCTTTTCATCCCAAGGTCTCTGGCCTCACTGATTATCTCCTGCCCCTGAAGCTTCATCTCTTGGCTACTAGCTGTCACCTGATTTATCTCAGTGACAACTGCTGCTGCACAGGACTCACGGGAAGCCCCCATAACAAAAATGCTAGTAATTGCAGGGTTCCCACGGCCAACCTCATCACTTACGTCAGGTTTTACCCAATCAACTGGGCAGACAAAGCGCCTCTCAAAACCGCTGTTCAGACCTTACTGCAGGGGCCCTTCATTAATGTCCGGGTACATTCCCCTGTGCACACCTCTCATTGGCTCTTTCTAGCAGCGGATCTTCTGCAGCAACGAGTGGAGATGTTTCTTTCACATCTCCTGTAATAATTGCTTGGGGAAAACTCTCATATCCCTGCTGGGTTATATCCTGGCCCTGCTGAGAACCTCTGCATATAGGAAACCCTTGCTATTTACCTCAGTTTTCCTTACTGGGGATTTCCTTACCATCTGAGGGGTCAAACACACTGACTTGCCCCTCACTAGCGCTTGAGCCTACACCCCCCTTTTTTTCTGGGTCTAGTGTGTCACATTTTCCATTCCTACAGTCACTGTAGTCTGTGGGACCACTGCAGTAAAAGCTACTGGAAATACAGCAGACACTGGAAAATTTTCTCACAGGGGGACTACAAGTCACAGCACGACTTTCCTCTTCACTCCCTGCAGGGTCACAATATGGATTTTCATCACAGACAAACTTCTCTGTAATTCCCTGATCGGGGCCGCACACATAATCTGCCTTGGCACACATTTTCCCATCATTCCCATCGGCATAATCAGCATCATCCTTACACTGAAGCACTGACACATTGCCGTGTCCATTCCCACACTGAAATAGAGACTCTTCACAGATTTTGTATTTCTCATGGTCAATAACCAGCACATTCACACACCTAGTCTCCTCATACACAGCAGCAGAGCAATCACATTCATGGGTTGCATCCTCCCTTTCAGGCAACACACTTGCAGAGTTTCCATTAGAATATCAAACATCTCACTGGGACCAACAGGATCAGAACATAACTGCTGGCTATCCATCCCAGGACACACATCACCTGTGCTACTTGGGCTGCTCTCCCTTATTGCAGTAACTGCACCACCTCTAACTGCTTGTTCACACAGGGGCGCAGAAACTGGGCTAACTTTGCACCCCAGTTTACCTCCCCCTGCTCAGGCTGTGACACATAGCTATTAATTACAGATACATTTTCCTCATTGTTAGCCCTTTCAATAAGCATATTATGTATACTGCAAGAGGTAAGAGAGTTCATCATCCCCACAGATAATGCAGCATGGGAGACACTAAGTCCACAGTCCAGAGTCCTGCTGCTCTCAGCACTCTTTTCCTGCACAGGCATCATGTATGGGCCTCTGCTTGATCCACCCTGGTTCTCACACAACCCATGCTTGACAGTCCCAACACAGGTGTCACCTGCAATACACCCCACTGGAGCAGTCTTACCAGGTCCATGACGAGTCTCCATACTGGGAATGGTGTCTGGGTTCGCTCTGGAACTCTCCTGCTGACTGTCTGCATCACCATGGTGGTGCTTCATCCACCTGGACTCCAGGCTTGCAGCTGCGAAACCCCTCCGGCCTCCTCCTGAGAGGGCATTCAGGAGCACATCTCTCCACCTGTGGCACGTCCAGCACGGCTCCCCCTGGCTGGATGGTGGTAACCGCTCCTGCTGATGAAAGCGGTTGCCCATGGCAACGGCAAACACGTAGTTCCCTCAGTAACTCCGTGTCTCCGGGAAATGGACTCCTTTGTGGAAAGACACGCCTCCGGTCACAGGACCTCCCTCAAGCATCGTCAGGTTTTGGTTTCCCTAGCAACGGCTTTCCCCACTTCTGGTTTGCATCCTCCTGCACACAAACAGTCCTTTTTTAACCCCAACTTTCCAAAATCCCCATCTTCAGTTTGTGGGAGTCTCTTGTGTCTTGCACAGACAAATCACAGTACACCCTCTGGGGTTTTGGCAGTTAGATAGGCGCCAGGACATCTGCCCACTGCTCTGGAGGTAGCCTCTCCTTACTGCCCCCCGCTCAAACGCAGCGAGGAAGACCTCCACTCTTCCCCCGCGGTCCCTCTTCCACAGTGCCCTCTGTACAGCATGTCGGGCTCTCACATCATCTTGCGCAGTCTCCCTTGGGGACACAGCCTCTCTCTCAGTCTTCAGCTGTGCCTGGAGCCTTTTATTATCCTCCCGCATGGTGGCAGTCAGCTGCTCAGCTCCTTCATGGACTGCTTCAGCTGGGCAAGGAGTTTCCTCCATGGCCAAACAAAAAAAATTCACCAAAAACAACAGTCTCGCTTTAAGCAGCACCAATTTTTGCTTCTGGCCCTTTATATCTCGCTGTGGGGAAGACTCACCTGCACCACTTCAGGTAAAACTTTGTGCCAAAACTGGGGCCCCCCTCAATTGTGCCAATTATGCCCATGGCAAACCTCCACCACTTGTAAGACTCCACCCACATTTTGGCCACCATCTTGGTTCAGCCTGGGGGTTTCTTCGCTCCGGGATCACCGCTTTTCGTAAGACGGCTGATGGCACTCCAACACAGGCTACATTAATCTGGCCTTGACCATTTTTATTAGGCCAGTATTCACATACATAAAACAAAACAAAATCCTCGCGTCTGGCCACTAACTACACAATATACAACAGAGTGTCCCTCTCTAACGTGTGAGCTGGACCTAATGTTCAAACCCAATAAACTCGTCCCAATTTCTCCCAGTTCCCACTGGGTCGCGGCTTCTTCCAAGCCTCTGGGGGCCAGAGCCTCTCTCCAGCTCCTTTGCTACACACCACTGCAGGGAGCAGACCACGCCCCCTGATTACCTGACAGCAGGCTTTTGTAGGCCTCCAAGGCCATGCCAAAAACATGTGCTGGAACATGGGAACATGGGTACGTGGGAACATGGGGAGTAGACACCCACCAGACACAATGTCTACTCCCAATAAGAGCCGACCCCAAGAACGGCTGAAAAGCCAAACTAACCATATACCTTTGCCAACCACTTAGTGTGGCTGACAATACATCTGACCTGCGCCTATTCCACCAAGGCCACATATCCTTGGTGGCATGTCGCATATACCACTCGGGTATATCTCCAACTAGTGGCAGAAACAGGCAACTACATGTTGCCGGTCCGCCACAATATATATATATATAACTATATATATGGGGCTCCTGCTCTCAGCTAATCAGATAACAGGTATGCAGGTTACCACAGAAACCTCTGTGCAGTGAAAGACCTGCTAAACCGTCTATAGCTCATGACTAAAATAAATCTACTGACCAATGTATATAGAAAATGTCTTTACTTAGCAGTCCCCTTATGTTGAAACCTAATCTTCATAGTGAGAGAACCCCTCTAAAAGATCGATTTTAATTGTGAAAACATGTATTTATTGTTACCTCCCTCTATTCCAATACTAACCATAATATTGGTTAGAGGCGGTTAAAACATTTTCTCTCCCTGATTCTTTAAAAAAAAAAAAAAAAAAATATTGGAAGGTCTGGGTTTCATAGCAGAATGATGTCCAGCGTACAATCACTGCAGTTAAAGTTTAAACCGTTCCAAGCTTTATTACGAAAAAAGGGGGGTAAAAAGTAGTTACATGGATATCAAAATTATCGCATCTAAGCCGACGCGTTTCGGAGTCAAGACTCCTTACTCATGGCATAAAAGTTGTAAGACAAACACTCCATTTAAATGTCTAACAAACTGGTCATGTGACCGGGTCATGTGGCACAAGTCACGTGTCCGATATATTAGTATATAGATCGGATACAAAAATAGCCAACATAATACAAACATAAAATGCGAGGACTTCCGGGGGCGGGGCGCATGATGGCGGCCGCATCTTAGAGGAGCTCCGTGACTCTCCTGCAGCAATCCAGCAGCATCTGGGACACAGTTAACCCCGCTGACGGGAAAAGTACCCTGTGTGACAGCATCAACAGGGACGTGTACCGGGAGCTCCAACGGACTTTCCCCGGAAGCCTAGAGGCTGTTTATTGCCTTGGCGACCACTGCTGTGGGTGAGCGCCGTGCGCACAACAAGTAGAAGCTGCGGGCCCCGAGTCTGCCGTCCCGACACGGGGCAGAGGAGCGCAGAGAGCGGAGTGGAGTGGGGCTGCCGACCCCCTCGGCTGAGCCACAGGATCGGAGGTGCCATCACATCACTGTGGCACGGTGTGGGAAAACGGGAGCGAAACGCTGTCACCCCTCTGTGACCTGGGGAAGAAAATTGCTCGAGAGGAGACGAGCAGCTGAGACACCCTGCGCCTCAAGCTCCGTGGGGACTACTGGCCGGCGCAGAGACCGAGAGGAGAGAGACGAGGACGCGGAGCGGACACCCAGTGCCCGGCAGGGAGGAGGAGGGCGAGCACAAGCCCTGGACCGTGGCCACCTGCGCAGCACCATCACAGACCGCCCGACAGGCAAACCCGCAGTGTACCGGCTCTGAAGTTAAGATCGCTCCTAGAGGGGAGAGATTGGGAGTTTCAGCCACACAAACTCACCCGACTCTCTATGGGGGGAGCAAACCAGTGCAGAACGCAGACAGGCACACCTTTACCCCCCTTTCTCTTTTGGCGGGAACGACCGCCATCTTACCTACCGGCCAAGGCAACAACAACCCCAGAGGCGGGAAACTCGGCCATCTTGCTGCCTCACCTTAAGTTTAGTCTGAGGACTCATTGCCCACACTTCTGGGCAGGACCTCAGGTTGCAAGATGACCTCAGGTTGCACATACAGACACCTCTTCAAAAAATAAGAAAGGGACCGCAGCTGTAGTATAACTAACAAAGTGGATTGTGCTCACAAAAGCCACTTGCTTCCACCTGTATAATTTCATCCACAGACTTGCTTATCAGTAATCAAACGCTGCCACCTTCTGGCCATCCGCTCAAGTGCAATTTATTCCATTTTAAAGCTGGAGATTGCGATTATTTTGACCTCTCCCCTCGCAAGGACGACTGTCACACGACATTTGGACCGGGGCCTTGCCAAAAGGGGTCTTTGGGTAGCCCCCATTTTACAGCACAAACCGAAATTTGTAACATAATTGGAAGGTTTTACCCCCCCCTACTCAATCCCAGGCATTACTCCCACCTCCTTACAACTAGGACAAGTTTTCTATTCGCTAAATATATAACCAAATGAACTACCACTGAACTTCCATTATACAAATCGCACAATTGTACTTGCTATTCCTTTTTTGTACAAAGAAACGGGACCCCTACACCAAACCTTAACTTCTTTGGCCCAGCAGGGGGGCCTTCCTCGGGACAATGTGTATGTGAGATAAAAAAGGAAGCACAAAGCCAAGGGGGGAGGATTCTAGATCTATAACTTTAAGTGTCCTCCCTCATACAGCCCACAAGAGGGCAACAGACCATCACATATTCCTTCCCAAGGGAAAACTCAAAAAATACATTACGAATAATTTGGGGACATATATACAATTTTTCCTTTTTTTCTTATACATTGCATGTTTTTGAGCTAGGGAGTGTCACATTCTTGCTATTCTAAACTGATATGATCAGGGTTACCTGCTTGTCCAAAACAATTTCTATCACTGCAGGAAAAATGCGGTTTTTAGGTTGGGGAACCGGAAAACAACTCTGCCCGGGCATTTAGCCCAGGCAGACAAAAAGAGACTATGCCCCCCCTAAATTTTACCACCACTGACCCGGCCCCGCCGCACCCCTTCTTAAAAAAGCACTAAAGGCCCCCCCCCACCCCGCCCACCCCAACCACGTCCCCGCCGGCCCCCCGCCCCAACCACCCCCCCCCACGGGCAAAACCCCCCGAGTGCGCCACAAGGACCCGGAGTATGGACAGATTTATTCACATACCCCCGAATAAAACCACCCGCTCCTCCATGGCGGCCCCAAGCGCAAAAAAACTTCACTCAAACTCGGTAACGCAAGCCAGAAATCTACTCTTCCTTAAACCCCACCAACCTTTAGACTGTCACACAAAACTTCCCCCCATGCTACCGCTCCAAAAACACCTCAAGTCACCTTTTGGAAGGGGGTCCCCCCTGATCCCCCCCCTCTACAGGGGGCAAGGGGCACAGGAGGTCTCTCGCCTCTTACTCCCGGTCCCAGACCGAAGATTCGACATTATCCAGGCTTCAATTAATGCTGCTCTCTCCCAAATTACAACCAGTTCTCAAAAGATCGCCGACCTAGAATCCAGAGCGGTGGACATGGAGGAAAACACAAAATAGAAGACACTTCTGCAACAAACCACTGAACCATAGAAATCTCCAACCAAACAATGATCTGGAAAATAGGGAACGGCGGAACAATTTGAATTCGTGGGGATACCGAATCAGTTACCTCGATACGGCCACTTATCTATCACGATCCCAGCGGCACGAAATCGACCCCAAAAAGATCCCTTTAATAGAGGAGTGCACCGGTGGAGTGGGGCAACAAAAGGAAGACCACGGCCAACTTAGCCAGATTTCAAAACTGGACGTTAAAGAAAAGTTCCTGAAACAATAACAAAAGGAGAGGGGTCAGAGTAGGGGGAAAAAAATACTTATTTTCCGGATTTCTCACAACAATTTCGAGGGGAAAAGCTTTCCCCCCCCGTGTGTAACACCGCACATCAAGAAATTCGATTTCAATTACAATACCCCGCAAGACTGAGGTAAAGGAAACGGGCGGGTGGTCCTATATTTCCTGAGGAGGCAGCACGCCGCTTCCTCCCACAGGAAAGGGCCTGAATCCGGAGTAACGAACTGGCTCGGGAAACACCAACTTGGGGAAAAAGGGGCTGGGGCGGCTGAGCGGGGTTATTATGACCGGGTCCCCCGGGGAAACCTTTTGTGTCACTGTTGGGTCACCTGGGACGGCTAGGGTCTGGTTGTCTATGTTGTCCTTAATCTTTTGTTCTGATGTTTTTACACTGTTGTGTTATCTTTTACTATGTTTAAAAGTTTTGGTGGTTTGGGTGGACACCCCCTTTGGGTTAATGGCGATCAATACTGCTCCCTATGGCATTCCCGATGCCCATGGCGCTCGCTGGGACGTCCTTGGTCATCATCCTAAGTTTAGCATACCAATCGGGCCCCTCCCAACAGAATATGGGATATAGCCCGGGGGCCGATCGAGCAGTCCCCCCCCCCCCCTCCCTGAAGATAGCGTCATGGAATGTCGCAGGATTAAATATCCCTGAGAAGAGGAGAAAAGTTCTCCTCTACTCGAAGCGCCTAAAGGCAGACATACGGTTCCAACGGAAACACAGGGCGTCAAAATTTTGTCCCCAAATTGCATATATTTTTTGAGCTTTTTGGTTTAAAAATAGAGAGCAAAAACCCCAATATAAGGAATTTATTTTTTTGAAGTAAAGAAGCTAAAAAATTACCCCAGTAAAATTTACGCACCCAACCCCCCAAATGGTTCTTTCTTTTACAATTTTCGCACTTTCGTTACGAGGATCACAAACCGCTCGGTAAAATTTTCAAGCAGCCCTCACCCCTCCCTGGATAGGTCAAATACAATACCACGTAATGACTCCCTTCAGCCCTCGATAAAGATCCTGACGGAAAGCCTAAACGTATATGATCACTGGAGGGCAACCAACGCCTCTGACAGGTCATATACTTTTTACTCTGCAGTGCACAATACTTATTCAAGGATAAACTTGATACTAGTTTCCTCCACCCTGTTTGCTAGTGTCCTGGATCTCAATCCTCCCATCCAGCTCGACCCGCACCAGCACAATCACCTATAAACCCCCCTCTTTTTAGACGTCGAGGGGGGGGGGGTGGGCTTCCCTAGTTTTCTACATGATCTGGGTTTAGGAATTTTTTAAGGTACACTGGCTACAATTTGTCAAAGACAATGCCCAACACGGGGACGATATCCCCTTGTTGTGGCTGACGAGTAAAGCAGTGA
Source organism: Phyllomedusa bahiana (assembly GCA_025379985.1). Classification (NCBI taxonomy): domain Eukaryota; kingdom Metazoa; phylum Chordata; class Amphibia; order Anura; family Hylidae; genus Phyllomedusa; species Phyllomedusa bahiana. Next base: position 47,039 of record JAODAL010023547.1, read on the forward strand.
TGCGAGGCAATATCCAGCACATCGGAAGAAACGGGAAAAACAACATCAAAAAATTTCAAAAATAATTTCCACCGAAAACAGACACAAAGGCACAAAAACAACCCCCCTTTTAGGAAACGAAAAAGTAGGGGGCTCGGGGGTTTTTGGAGGCCTTCCTTCAAGTTACACCAGACAACAATTTTGGGCCACCCAAATAAAATTTAAAAGATGGGGGGGCAACAAGGGAGGCTCCTAGCAAACTTGACCAAGCAGTGGAAGGCACGCCCACCAATTTCGGCAATTAAATGTCCAGTAACAGGAACAACACTCACAGAGCCTGGGGATATTGAAAAGGCATTTTTGGACTATTACAGTCACTTTATACTGCCAACCCATGAGCCCAAGAGTGTCCAATTTTAGATAGCAAACTCCCGGGGAAACACGGGTGACAACGAAACAAACAGGGCCCCTTTAAAAAGAGAGGGTTTTTAGAGTGATCCTTTCACTGCCGATGGCAACGGCTTCCCCGGTAAAATAAAGCCCTTAAATCAAAATAATTTCCTACCTCACAAAAAATTTATAATGAATTTATTTAAAAGGGAAAAGAAATGGGGTTTTGTTCTTGGATCCAGGGCACCTTCGTTAAAAACCCAAAAAGAACCCACCCCAAAAACCCTACCGCCCAAATTAACTTTAAACCCACTAAAACTTCTACGAAAATTATTTCCACCAGAATCCAAAATTCCTCCCACAATCATTCACCCCTATAAGCAGATTTTTTTAGGGATCGACACCCGCCAAAACCCAGGGGGCGGCGGGCAATTTAGGGCCCCCAAACCCAACACAACTCATTTCCATGCCTTTTTACTTGGGTGCCGAAAACTTTCGACAAAACACTTGGCCCTTCCCACCGACCCCTGGCCGCTTTGATTTGGGTGATTTCACACAATTCTTGACCTTTTACCCGAACTGCACCACTTCCCAAATCTAAGGCCTCCCCCCCGGTTATGACTTTTTTAAAGGACAAAGAAAGCCCTCCACCATAGTTTAACTTTCCCCAGACCCCCTTTAAACACCTTTTCGCAATCATCACGTTTCCCGAATAACATAGGGCACCAACAAAATTAACCGCTAGGGGGAACTTTCAATGACCCAATCCAAAAACAAACACACCAAAGTTTTTGCAGAAATCAGACAAAAGAAACTTCGGGATAAAAGACATCAATGTAGAGAAAAGCGAAGGAATGTTACTGAAGGGCCCAGCAAGGCCGCTGTGGGCTGCGGCGCATTCGATCAGATGGTGCACATCCTCTCCAAAGTACTTAGGTGTCCAACTCACTAGAAATTTGAATCAGCTATATGTGTAAAATATTCAAAAATATATTACGAGTTTACAGCTCACTTTGAAGAGGTGGGAACACATCCCTCTGACTTTTATGGGGAGAGTGAACCTCCTCAAGATGGTGGAGTTCCCACGCCTGCTCTATCTCTTCCAGATGTTGCCGCTGTACTTAAGACCGAAGGAGGAAAAGGTGATTTCCAGATTGTATCGCGGCTTCATCTGGAGAGGAAAACGTCCACAGATCCCTTTACATGTACTGCAATTACCTAAACTGAGTGGTGGCCTGGGACTCCCAAATATTCGCCTCTACAATTTGGCAGCTTTGGGACGTTGTTTCTCTGATTGGCTACAGAACACAGAGGTATTCACCTATAGTACCCTAGATGCTTTGTTCCTACCAGGGATCACGACACTAAACTTTCTGCACATGCCAGTCGCGGATATACCTCCAGATATCCGGGGAAACGTCCTGATGATGCCAATATGGTGAGCCTGGAATAAAATCAGGCAACTTGGGGGCCTTTCGCCCACATGCTCTCTGCATCGCTCTCTGATAAATAATCCGGATTTCCAGGGAGGTGGGCCTCATGGGATTTTCAGAAGACTGCATAACCAGGGACTTTGTAGAGCAGAACAGTGGATAAATCCCAATACCCGTGTGCCTTACCGATATGCGGAACTCCAGGAATCACCATTTCCTTTTTTCACTATTTACAGGCTGTGAGCTACTGCGAGACACTTTTGAAGCAAATGACAGACAGGGACTGGGACCCCACATTTGAAGATATACTATTGAAACCAATAACCAGAAGAGCACTTTTATCCACCATTTATAAATATTTATTAGGAATCAAGGCTCATACACAAATCTGTGCTTGGCTGGTGGGTTGAGATACGGGATACTTCACTACAACAGACACTCATACTCTCCTCCATAGCTATGGCCCATAAATGCCTCCCCTCAACCCGGTACATGGAAATGCAGCTAAAGCTTACACATAATGCGTATCTTACCCAGACACGGGGATTTCGGATGGGCATTTATAACTCGGACGGTTGCTTCTGGTGTGGCTCACCCAAGGCAGACCTCTACCACTGCTTATGGGAGTGCCCCACAATACAGGGTTACTGGCAAAATATTGCAACATACAGTAGACAACTTGGTTTACCACCCTTCGAGCCTTCTGCCTCATGGGCCCTCTTTGGACTAATGGAGGGGGAAGTGGATCACATCGGTGGCAAGGAGTCACATTTACTTTACATACTGGCGGCGGCGGCCAGGAAGGCCATTTTGCATAAATGGCTTCAGCCGGAGGGGCCCAATGTGTCCCTTTTCCTAGAGAAATGTTACTTCCTGTTGCAGATGGACTGGGTAGAGGCCGCGCAACAAAAAGAGAGAACCAGAAAATTCTTCTGTATATGGGGCCCAGTTATAGCGACCTTATCATCAGTAATAAAACAGGCCCTGATCAGATGCTTTGGTAACACAACTTGGTTCCTGCAACTGCAACTAGCAGGCGCCGCACCCATAAATGTCTCAGATGACACTGAATAGCCACAAACCATCAGACTGGTATGCGGATGACCTGTTTGACAGGGGTATTTATCTTTGGAACTGCCTGGTCCTAAAATGCAATTGAACTCAGAGACCCAGCCCTAGTCTAACATGGGAAGACAGATCATCTCCTGGCACTATACACAGGGAGGGTCTAGGCACATGATTGTATCTGACGGCAACATGCAGCGACAAACAAGGTAGCCCTGGATTCCTGGAGGGGGATAGATGGAGAGGATTGCCAGATTTGAGGGGAGTGTACCAGATTTATAACCACCCTGGTTTAGTTTTGTGTTCTGTATAGTCTTGATATTCTGGAAGGCATCAAGTTAATGTTTTAAAAATGTAAAACAAGACGGGTAAGTTAAGGTAATTTGTTATTTTAAAAAAATAAATAAAAGTGAATCTGTCAGGGACTGTCAGGGACGCACACAAGGACACAGACAAGTGAGGCCCTGACACTGGTCCCAGCCTCTGTCCCTGCCTTTTGGGGAAGCCGACTCCTTAATAGGCGGGCCCCAACCAGAATACTGATGGCTGCACTGGTATAGGTGCGACACAGACAGGACAAACAGACACAGAACAATAAACATAGTCGGGCGGTCAAAAGTCGGCAACAATATGCGCAGCTCGGTACAGAATCGTGAGACAAAGAGAATAACCGGGGTGCAAAGCGAAAGGTTAGGAGATCACAGAAGCAACAGAAGAGAGCAGGCGAACTATAGGGCAATGAGCCAAAATAGCAGGCAAGGCCGGAAGAAAGCAGAGACCTTATAAAGGAACAGAAAGGTAGAACTGAAGCAATAGGCAGAAGGAACAAAAGACCAGATACGCGCAGCAGCCTGTCACTCAAGCAGAAACAAAATTAACCACAAGTGTGCTGGAAGATTCCTGGCCACGGGCGTTGGCCAGGAATCAATTAGCACCCAGCACAAAATAAACCCAGTTCACACTAGTGATAAGAAGCGTAGTCTTAAGTCAAAAACCATGGTTTACGTCGTACTGGCCGTGGCCGGCGACCAGAGCCAAAAGACGGGGGTGTTTCAGGCACAATCATGACAGAATCTATGCCATATATTGCTGGAAAATCTGTATACATTTACGTTTCCTTGTCTACATGCTACTGCTTTGATATACGGATGATGTTGATCTTTGATTGTTATGATTCGAATGCCTGATTCAATAAATACTGTTTAAAAAACAAAAACAAAAAAAAACACATAAAATGCGATACCATCCACTTAATATTGACAGATAAGATCATGACGTTTATTCAAACCATCAGGAAATTTAGTCCCTAACTGAAAGATCCACCAAGCTTCACGCGCAATCAACTTTCTTTTATGGTCTCCACCTCTGACTGGTCTACTAACCCTTTCGATCCCTTGAAAACTCAGGTGAGTAGTGTCCCCTGTATGAACTTCATGGAAACATGGATACCATGGAAACACCAACATTTAGAGACTTCCTTGCATCCGACATATGTCTGCGGATGCGAGTTTTTAACGCACACGTAGTGCAACCAACGTACTGTAGCTGGCATGCACTTCAGGTGATTAAATAAACTACAAACCCTGTGTTGCAGTTTATATAAGATGTCATATCAAAATACATTTTTTGTGAAATAGAAATTTTTTTTTTTAACTATATAAATTACATAAATGTTTGCATGCAATACACTTGGTGTGACCACATCTAAACATCCCTTTATTCGACAACCAACAGACATTGGATGATTCATTATTAGTCCTAAATAGACTAGGGGAAAGAAGTGATCTTAAGGTCTGACCTCTCCTGGCCACAAATGGAATATCTTTCTCAGTTACTAATTGTCGAGAACTACCCTTGTCAGTCAAAAGGGGAAGATACTTTTTGATGATGTTACATATTTGTTCAAACTGTGGACTATAAGTTGTTGTAAAGGTAACATTATCTTTTCTATTTAGGTTAGGTGTACTCTCTTTTTCTTTTAAAAGATCAGATTGGGGTATTTTGGAAATTCTTTCACTAGTCTTTCTCAAAGACCAATCCTGATACCCTCGTTGTCGTAATCTCTTATATACATCACTCTCATATGTTGGAAGCTATTCTGGAACGGAACAATTTCTTTTAGTCCTAACCATCTCTCCATAGGGAATAGCTCTAATAACATGATGGGGATGATTAGATTTGGCATGCAGAATGGAATTTCTGGCTATGGATTTCCTATAGGGTAAAACAAGAATATTATTGTCCTGTCCTATCAGGCTAACGTCTAGAAAATTGATACTATTCTGTTGCCATTCCAATGTAAATTTTAGATTCATGTTGTTATCATTGACAAAGCGACCAAAATCCAGCGCCTTCTGATAGGAGCCCCCCCACACACACCAGGAGCAGGTCGTCGATGTAACGGCCAATCCACATGATGTGGGGGGGAACAAGGACAAGATGACGTGAGCAAGTATTTCTCCTGGACATATACATGTTTGCCAGGGAAGGAGAGAACTTAGCTCCCATGGAAGCTCAGAAAACTGTACAAAAAATTGCCATCTAAAGAAAAAAAAGTTATGGCTCAAAAGAAATCCTGTGCAAATAATGAGAAATTCTATTAGAACATCTGAATAAGAGCTGAAACGAACTAGATGTGATCTTAGAATCTCAGTGGCCAGATGATGAGGTAAAGAGGGGTATAATGATACCACATCACATGAAATCCACAAAAATGTGGATTCCCACTTAGCTGTGGAAAGCATAACAACTAAACTATTGGTGTCTCTAACAAACCCTGGTAGACTTGATAACAATGGTTGCAAGTTGGTATCTAACCAAGAGCCCAAAGGCTCACCCAACGACCCTATCCCTGCCACAATTGGTCGTAGGGGAGGTGGAAAAATATTTTTATGGACCTTCGGGAAGCAATGAAAGATTGGTACCACAGGATATTCCACATAAAGTTTTTCTGCTAGTTTTTGAGAGATAGCACCCATTTTAACTCCCTCATTCAAAATCTTTTTTAGTTTGTATTGAAAGCTATTAATGGGATCAGAACTCTGAGTTTCATATTACATCATCGCATGGACTGACTGATGGGACTGAGTGAACTAACTAGATTAAAAAGATTAGCAGCAGGAAACAAAAGGTATAAGTGCTGTGAGCAGTGAGAAGCATGGAATTATCTGTTAAAGGGAATGTGTCATCAAAAAATTACTTATTGTTTAACTAACATTTTTATGTTAAACACATTTTGTAGGAATTTTTGGTTAAGTTTTTTTTAATTTTCCAGATCACTTTCAATATTTTTTTAATAATTTTTAAACCCTGCGTTTTCATTTTGGGGACTAGGCCAATAATATTTTTTTTTGCCCTTCCCGTTCTTTTTTAGAGGCTTTTTCGCAGTGTTGCTCTTTACAATAACACAGGGTCACATGAAAGAAGACCCCTTGTGACAGATAAACACAAAATCCACCAGTCACAAGAGGAGATGTCACAGCTCCCCCTCCCCTCCCTTCACAGGAAAACCTTCCTATAAATTTATGGACAGAATCTGTTTTAAAGAATCCTATGGGGAAGCGCTGAAAAGAAATTCTTGATGCTTTTTAACAGTGCAAGCAAGAATTGTTTTTCCCCCAAAATCATATTTGACCCCAAATAGAGAAATTTCAATCAAAAATAAAAAGACGAGAGGAAAGAATATGGATCGGGTCGATTTAATAAGTTTATTCCCTTTGAAGATAAATTTCCCTCTCTTTTAAGTGAGGCAAGAGAGGGCAAAAAGGAAAAAACAAACCTACAAGCCTTTGTTCGGTGCCTTTCTTTGGGAGGATTTTTCCCCTTCCTGAGCCATCGATGCCCCCACACACCCAGCCAGTATCACTCTGCTTTGCACTGAAGAGGGACAAAACCCCGAAAAATTTTTGGTCTGCAGATGAGAAATACTGGTTTGGGTAAAACCCTTTTTTGCTTTCTCAAGATCGGGGGGTAAAAAGCAAATTGAGGATTTGTTACATCCAACAAGGGCGTGTGGGTTTCTCAGCCCCTTTCCATAACCCTTGTGTAGCAGATGCTAAGTAAGGGCGAAAAGGCAAAAAAAAAACTTTTCAGCGTTCGGCGGTACTCTATTTAAAGGAGGCCTTCCCTTTCTAGGCTCCATTAGTGTAACTGCCTGAGGAGACTGCCTGTCAGCCAGTCATTCAGTGTGCTGAGCAAACTCCTTTAAAGATCTCTTAAAACGGAATCCGAATCTGTCAAAAAGCTTTCAAGGTTTGTTACAAATGACTGTAAATAAAGATGAATAAAATGAGATAAATTAGAGAGTGTAGACTCCACTCCAGAGATTATTGGTCTACCAGGAGGATTTTCTTCATTTTTGTGTATTTTCGGCAGACAATAAAAATGAGGTACCGATGGATTTTCAACAGTTGTAAAAGCCCTTTCTTACCTTACTAATTACTTTGTTCTCAAAAGCCAAATTTTAAAAATTGGATTTTTAAACCCACTGACTTGGGTTTTAAAACTTTACGTGCAATTTCATCTTCGAATATCCTCAAAGATTCTTTATTACAGTCAATAAAATTTAACATCACTTTGCCCCTTCCTTTCCACCCCTTTTTGCTATCCCCTTATTTTTGGACACCGCCATGAGGGCCTCATATTCATCTTTGTTCAATTTTTTTTTATTAGGAATGTTTGCTTTTACATTGCTCAGATCTTTGCTTCTAGATCTTGGAAAACAGAAATACAGTTATGCTGAGCCCATGTCCGGTAGAATGTAGATTTTGGTTTAACCTTAATATCTGTTTTGTTCAATTCCATCAGTTGTAAAAACAACTATGTCAGTATTGTTTGTATCAATTTCTCTTGTATGTGTTGTGGCAACATCATGCTTTGGGGCTGTTTCTCTGCAAAGGGTCCGGGGACCTGTCCATGTACAAAAAAGATAAAAATGGGGCCCTGTACATGGTTTTGAGTGCAAACCCCCTTCCATCAACAAGGGGGGGAAATTGAAGATGAAAACGTGGTGGGTCTTTTCAGCAGAAAATGCCCAAGCACACCCCCAGGGAACGAAGGACTGGTTCGTAAAAGCATTTTCAAGGTCCTGGATGGGGGGGCCCGTCTCCAGCCTCCCCCCTAAAAAACCCTTTGGAGGGAGTTGAAAGTCCATTTTTTCCCCAGTGACACCCCCAAAACACCGTTAGGGGAGATCTGCAGGGACAAAGGGCCAACATACCGAACAGTGGGTAAAAACCCTTGTAAAGACTTAAGAAAATGTTTGCCAAAAAGGATTATAAAAAAAGTATTGGATGAATTTTGTTATGACCAAATATTTTTTTCCCACCATAATCCAAATAAATTCTTTCCAAACAGACGATTATTTTCTGGATTTTCTCATTTTGTTCTCATATTTGAGGTCGAGCTATATGTCAGTTACAGCCTCTTATCTTTTTAAAAGTGAGAAACTTGCACATTTGGTGGCTGACTAAATACTTTTTTCTCCCCTGTATTTGTTTTGTAATTGTTTAACAATTTTCCATCCTCTTGTTAATAAGATAAACCATTAATTTAATAGAGCATTCGTCCAGAACACTAGACCACAAATTTAAAAAGTTATCATCCCTCTTACCATCATAGGAAAACGTAGAAATTTTTAAACCTTTCGGAATAATTTTATCTTTAACATAGATGGACAGAAAGTCAGAATCAATGTATTGCATGCATTCTAACAACAATATTTCCAAACTACTACGTGCAATATAAAAAAAAATGTGTGATTCAGTATCATTCTAATTCATTAAGATCTGGAATCATCAATATTCATTCAAATTCATAAAGATTCATTGTTATTCAGTATCATTCAGAGTCATTAAATCAAAAAAAATTTAGTTTTTTTCCAATTCAAAAAGGTTTTATGTGTTTCAGTATCTTCAGATTTTAAGATAAGAATTCATTCAAATAAAAAAAAGTTTCATAATCCCCTGGTCTTTTCAAAATTTGGGGGATTAATTATACTCTCTCTTTTTTTTTTTTTTTAAATTTAAGTTTTTTTAAATTTTTTCTTTAAAGCACAAAAAAATAATTTAAACGTTATTCGAAACGTTCTAAATAAAAGAACTAATATTACAAGAATCGATCACATCACAAAATGGAAATTCATTGATGACGACACGGTCAAACAAGTGCCCTAAAATGAAGAAACCGGGAACAAAATAAACGATAAAGGGCGGGGGAAAGTTGGATTTTTTTATAAAAAAAAAAAATTGCACAGGTTGTAGGCCCCTGTCCACAAGGATTTCCCCATAATAAGAATAAGTTGAAATATAAACCAAAACAGAAAGGGATATGAGTTTGCGGGAATAAAATTGGCTGCTTCAAAAGAAAGGAAAAGGGGGGAAAAAAAAAGAGAAAGAGAAAAAGAAAAGAAAAAAAAAAAAAAAAAAAAGGAGGGAGGGGGGACCCCTCTTGGGTCCTGGGCCCCGGGGGAGCTGAGGTGAAATAAAAAAGGGGACAGCTAAGGGGGAAGGATATATCCCAAGGGGAAAGGGGAAACCAAACCCCAAGGAAAATTTAACCCCCAAAAGGGCCCAAAAGGCTGGTTTTGTTGATAGGGGCCTAAGGGTTCCAACTTCAAAAATCAAGGGCATCTCAGGAACGAATTAAAACTTTTCCCTCCGGAAAAAAAAGGGAAAACCTTTTTAAATCTTCATCAATGGGGGGAGGGGAAGTTTGAACCAGGTTTTGGGGTTTAAACGTTTTGGCACCCTTAAAAGGTGTTTGAGTAGAGATTTTTTAAATTTGGTTTGGGGGAAAGTGGAACCAAAAATTAAAAATGGGGCCCTTCGGGGAGGGGAACAGAGCCCCCGTGCAGTAGATATCCCTGAAGGACATTTTTCCCCCAAAAGCGCGGGGGGCCCACAACCCCCCATATTGCCCATGGACCGGGGCCCCTAGTTGCAGCGCCAACATGTTTTTGGGGACAATGGGAACCATTTGTGGGAGGGAGCTTTGGGCCCTATCCCATCGGAAGAGAATTTGAACGGTTCCCCGGGGATTTGCTAAAATTTACTGTTTTGGGAAATGAGGGAAAACATTTTCCCCCATTATCCAGTGAAGTCTTCTGTACTTTCTCCCACCCCGCACAGAAGAGGGCAGAGTTGGTACAGTGGAGAGAAAGCCACAGAAAAAAGGCGAGAAATAGATGCCTAGGGACAGAAGAGGAGACAGGGGGTTCTCCCCGGGTTGGGGCCCCTCTATAGTTGGTTTTTTTAATAACCGTAAAAAAAATGTTTCTTGAACATACTCAAAAAAATCCCTGGGGTGAAAAAGGCTGTCCCCAAAAAAGGTCGAGGGGGGGAGTAAGGTCCCTCCACGGGATGTGGGGGGGGGAAAAGGGGGGCGCGTTTTGGAGCGCCTAAAACCACGGCAAAAGGCTGGGAAAAAATGGTTTAGAAAGGGAACGGGGGGCCATTCGGTTTCCAAAAGGTTGGGAAAGGCTTAGCCTTAGGATAACCCGAAAAAGGTATGGGTCGTCTAAAAACATCCCATTCGTTTTCCGAAAGGCTGCTTTCAGGTGCCCCAGGGTGGGGATTCTAAGCCCCAGGGGCACAGGGATTGAGCAATGGAACCCCCAGAGTTTCCCTTGAAATGTGGAATTTGTCCCGAACGGGTATGCCGCACCCAAATAATTTGAGCGACAGTGGGAAAAGGGCAAACCCACCAAGGTTTTAGGTCGGGTAAAATTTTGTCGATTTTAGGGCGGGGGGAAAAAAAGGGCCAGATAAAAAAAAAAAACCCGGGCGGACTCTTTCCCAGAAGTCTTAGGAAATAAAGAGGGGGAATCGTTAAAGAAGATAAGGATCCCGGAAGTTAAATCTTCAGAATTTCATTTTACCGAACCAGGAGAATCCCTTGGGACCCCGCCCCAATAGATGGGGAGATCTGGATAAGCAAGGGTGAGAAATTTGTCTAAATAGGGATAGGGCAAAAAGGGATAAAGACCCCCCAAAAAAATACCCGTGGCCGGGCCGGGAAAAAATAATTTCCCCCTTTAAAAGGGATTGATAACGGCAGGTCAATTGAAATGTTAAGGGCTTAGTTTCGTAGTTTTATTTGTAAACCAGACCAAAAACTGAAACGCGCCCAATCGGACATCAAGGAAGGGAAGAAAAAGAGGATCTGTGTATATTCAGAAGGGCGTTGCAAAAGTGAACCTTTAAGTTCACGACAAGATCGTGATACCCCGATGTCTGGGTTTGGGGGAATGGATCCAAAAGTGCTCCATGCATACATAAGCAAGGGGACAATGGGGGATCCCTTTTCTGGTACCGTTAGTAGGAAAAGGGGGCAAAAACGTTCGTTCATGGCACCCCTGGCGGTTGTGCATCTAAAGAGCCTGACCTTGCTGAAAAAAAGGGGGGGGCCCAATCCAACACCGCAAGAGTGGACGATAAAGGGTCCCCGGGATCCTGACAAAAACTTTCTCGTATCCCAAGCGAAGGATCATCAAGGGGGACCCCCTGGGAACGAGCTAATGAATTACATCCCAAGGGTTTTACTTGTTGTCCCGAGCCTCCCTTCCTGGGACAAAACCAACCTGGTCCCGGGGTTTTTCAATATCGGCAAAAGAGGTTTAGGGGGTTCGCCAAAGTTTAGCATATATCTTCAGGTCCAATTTAAGGGGAAAAAGGGCCTGTAAATTCCAATAACTGGGGGCCTTGCCCTTTTTTGGGGGAAACACGGCAAAATTTGCTTCAGAAGGGTTGTGGGGATCGGGTGGGGAGAGATGGCATTTTAAAATGGCAAGTAGGATCGGGGAAAGGGCAGAAAAAAGTCTTAAAAAATTTTAGCAAGAAGCATCCCCGGGCCAGGGCTCTTCCCCCAGAAGCCCTCCCCAAACCGTTAATTTTCAGCAAGTGAGAATGGGGCTTCCAAAGATTGTGACAAAACCCCCTGGTATTTTTGGAAGGGGAAGGAGGACTTGTTTTTAGTGAAGCGGAGGTGGGAGGTCCGCGAAAATGATAGAGTTGGAATAATACAGGTTGAACTCCCCAGCAATTTTAGAGGGGGGGCCAGGTTTCCGTGGAGTTCTAAAGCAGGGGGACAAAAAAGGAAAGGCATTTTGATCCTAATGCCTAGCCAGGGGAGCCCCCCTCTTATACCGAATCATAACACCTGCGCGGCAAAACTTGGGCCTGCCCCATGAAAGCCAAAAAGGCGACGCACCTCCAGGGGCACTAGTAGTCCTGAAGAACAGACGGGGAGAGAGCTTGCTTATGAAAAGTCTCCGGGGAAAGTAACCTTTTTTCAAAACCTTAGCAAAAAACTGCGGCCCTCTCCCTTTATCAAACGGTCCCATTTAATGAGTCTCCCCTCATAAGCACTTTATGCTTCCCCTTTTATGTGGGCGAGTCGGGGCCCTTTGATCTGCAAAAAGTGTTGAATGGTCGGGGAAGGTGGGCCACAAAACCCGATCGTCAATAGAGATTCTTAAAGTTCCGGGCCTGTGCTTTGTGGCCGAGGGTTTGGGGGGGTAAAAAAGAAGCTTAAAAAGGGCGTGGTACCCCCAAATCACGTTTCCAGTAGAGGTATTTCCCCACCCAAAAGGGGCCTGTTTAAAAAAAAGAATTCATAAGACTAATTATTAGGGGTACGGAGTAAAAACTTAATCCCCGCGGGGGTGTTGGGACGCCCGCATCGCTAAACTGGAGGGAAGAAGAGCCTTTTTTCATGTTTAAATAGCAGAGTAGGGGGGGGAAAAGCCAAAGAATTTTCAGGTGGATCCGGTCAGATTGAAAATCCCCACATAAAAAATTTCCCCTTCGCCCGAACCACGTATTCAAGGGCCGCAAGAGAAAGAACTGACCCTAATTAGGGGGGTAGACATTGGCATGTAAGTGTTTGACCTTTATGGACAAGATAGGTGACATATCTGGTTCCGGGTCCACGATCGCCAAAACGATGTGGCAAGGACTTGTGGGGGCGATAGCTACCCCCTGCTCTTTGCTCGGGAAAATGGGTTTGCGCAGTGCCCAAATTTACATAATATCTATTTTTTTTAAGGCTGGGACCCGTGGGTTTTAAAGTGATTTTTTTGGAAAACCCCCTATGTGAGCTGTTTCCTGTGAAAAAGGTAAAGAATTGGAATTTTCTAGGGCGTTTAAACCCTGACATTTAAAGAAACTATTTAAGGGCCCCCATTTATCCCAAAGGGGGGGTAGGAAAAGTGTGCGTGCCCCAAACCCCCAGGCCCGGCGGAAAAAGAGGGGGGGAAAGGATAGAAAGAAAAGAAAAAAAACAGAGGGGGAAAGGGAAAAATTGACAAAATAAACAGAACAAATAAGGCGAGGGAAAAACCCCCCAAAAAAAAAGGACCTCCACATCCGAAAACCCGGGGGACCCCCCGAGCCAAAAAGCGGCCCAAGAGGGGGTCCCAAAACCTACGGGGGAACGCAGAAACGAGGTGGTGCAGGGAGTCCGTAAGAAAACATTTATCATGAAGAGGAAAAACCAGGCTAATATTAAAAAAACATGTAAACCCAAAAATAACCGAAATAAATCACAGGTGAAACCCAAAAGGGGAAAAGTCATTAGCATAATGAAGGGTAGAGGGGGAACCCCCTACAGAGGACCACGGTCCCCCTCAGCACAAGGAAAACCCAACAGACAACGTGGCAGTGTACTAAAGGCAAAGGGATGGCACCATCCAAGTCCTGGGCAGGGAGGGACCCAAAACCCAAGTATGTTTTAGCGACTGGGCCCACCTTTTACAAGCTTCCTGGGGGGAAAAGGGCCCGGGCCCAAAGACCGGGGGCCCGGGGCCCGGGGGGCCCTCCCGGGGCCTCCTGCTTTTGGGGAGGAGAAGTAGGGCCGGGCCCCCAAGGGACACCCGGATCTATTCTGTGAAAAGCAGGGAAAACAAACAGGGGATATGTTAAGGCGTCCCCCTGAGGGGGAAGGGAAACCCCTTAAGGCTATTCCTCTCCTTTAGACACAGAAATCGGCCTCAACATAGCCCTCTGGGGAAAGTATGGGGAGACAAGTGGGGAGATCTGCAGAGGCCTTGTAGGGGGAGAGGACCCTTCCGCACTGAGTCATAAATTTTTTCTTTAAGCAAAAAAGTGGACGCGGGGATCACGCCCTAGGGCGTTTTTGTCTGTTCGGGGGGTAGGGCTCTATGAACCCTATCAAGTCAATATGGGTTTTCGAGGGGCGATCTAGAATGTCATTAAAAATGGAGGGGACAGCGGAGTAAAATCAGTCGGGAAAACCCCTTTCAGAAGTCCTTGATCCCCCGATTGTTTCGGGACCCTCTGTTCTCTACATCATCCATGTGTGCTAGGTGGGAAAATTGGGAGGTGTTTTTGTTTCTATCCCGTGAGCCCCAAAAAAATGCGAAGATGACGCTTGAATTGTTGAAGGGGTCAAAGATGAGAACGTGGAGAGGTCTGAACAGAACTGCACAATTCCCTTCCCATATTCTTAAGCAATTGTCGGGTCTGAAAAGATATCTTCCTCGTAGGCAGGTCCCGGGGGAGTTGTTGAAGGTCAGCTAGTGTCAAAGGTTGATTTGGGGGAGCAGGATGGGCGACAAAAGGGCGTCCGATTTGCGTTTGAGAGTGATCAAAAAAGGGTGCATGTTGAGGGAATTTGGGAGGGTGCCCCGGCGGGCGTGGTAGGGAAAAAGGGGGCCCAGTCCTTTAGCCTGGGGGATCCACCCCATAATCGGAGGAGGAAGCAGAGGTGAGGGGCGACCCCTGGCAAGGAGAGCCCGGCCGGGGGATGTCGTCCCATCCCTTTCTCGTGGATGGGACACACCCTGAAGAGCTGTAGACCCCGGGGGGTGAAGGACAAATTGAAACTGTGCAGCAGGAGGGTGAACAGTGGGCCCCCCTTTTAGGCCCCTCCACACCAGAGCAAACCACTGGAGGACCCAGGGTAGAGAGATGGGCTGTGTGTCCTGAAAAGGCCATGGCCTGATCTTGAGAGTCCTGCTGGGGTGTGGGTGTGTGGAGGGAATGCCCGGGGGGAGCAATCAAGGCCCTTTGGGGGCCAGAAGGGCCACATCGCCCTGGAGGTTCAGACGACCAGGCCCCCGTGGGGCCCCCACTTGGGGCAATAGCAAAGTCCCGGAGGGGCCCGGGGAGAGTCCGGCGGAAAGAGGGTCCCGGTGTATAGGGGATGAACCCCCGGGCATACCCTGCAATGTGCAGGGGGATGTGCGGCCCCCTGGCAAGGGGGATTTGCGGTAGAAGAGAAGGGGGGCATAAGGGGTGATTCAGGGGCAAGACAGTCGGGGCCCCCCGGACCCGGGACCTGAAGCATGGGCAGTCCGTGCCGTGCAACCCCTTGTCAGCTCCGGCGCATCCGTGAGGCAAAACGGCCCGGGGTGTGTGGTTGGGTACCGCGCGGGTTTGGGGGGATCCGGGCTGGACGCCGCGTTCTGCCCCCGGCAATAGAGCCAGGGAGGCCCCGGGGGAAACCCAGGGGTGCCAATCCCCAGTCCGGGTGGGGTGAGCAGAGTGAGCCGGGGGGGGAAACCTCTGAGTATCGGAGTCAAGGGAGGGAAGCCTCCCACGCTAGGGTGGGGCCGGA
>JAODAL010023548.1:0-62477 GCA_025379985.1 Phyllomedusa bahiana
CCAGACTGCGGAAACTGTCTGTAGTTCTGGAAGATTTTGCTCAGTCGTGTAGACAGTTGATTACAGCTACCAGGTAAGGCAGAGTCACTCCGGCGGGATCCATTTAGCATGGTCAGTTTGTACTGTCAAGTTTACTGGCCGCAAAGCTGGAAAACGTCATGGGACAGGAGATCCTAAGGGCCCACCGCGGGCAGAGATGGCAGTACTCGCGGCGGGTAGCCGAAGTGCAGGACACAGGTGACGGATAAACGGATGCAGTAGCTGTTAATGGAAGCACAGTCCCAGGGTGATAACAGAATTATACAGCAGGAATAGCTGACTGGTGCAGCGTATAAGGAGCACAGGACAGTGCAGGGTTAAGCACACGTTCAGACAGAAGCTTGCAGACACTCTGGAAACCAGAGGGTTAACAAGGCAGCAGCTTAGCAGCAGAGGTCTAGCTCTATGGAAGCACACCAACGAACTGACCCAGAGTCCAGGGAGGAAGTTATCTTATGAAGGAAAGGGTCAGGGGTCACGGGCAGGAAGCAGGAGCACTATGTGCACAAATGTACGCAGGCTGGCGCGCGCGCGCCCTATAGGGTGCACACACACGCTGGGGAAGCCACAGTGGACGGACACGCGTGGAAGCAGGACCAGGTGAGTAACGCTGAGCAGAAGCAGGTGTAGAGCAAACTGACACCGCCGCTGTAAGCCCCGCACAGGGAGCCACAGCGGACCCAGACACAGGGGCAGGGACGCGACCGCTGTCTAAGGCACGGGCCGCGGCGCGATCCGTGACACACGTAACATGTATATGACATTTTGCGTGTTACAAGTAAAATATCCTCTCACTTGTATGGGATATCCCTGTGTCAGGTGACATATTGTGTCACCTTTAATTATACTGTTGCAATTTTGGCAACTTAAACATGAGCAAGTACCCTTTTTCTGAGTGTTTGTCTTGTGTGTTTTTTAGCTATAACCGATCTAATCAACATGTTTCCTATGGTCTTACCTTTATTATATTCAAATTTAGGTTTTTGTCTAAACAGGTTCCCATATTGGGGATCACTCTGCAGTATTTTCCATGCATTAAGAATTGTGTGCTTAATCAGACATACATGTGTATCATATGTTGATATGAACAATATTGGTTCCTGATCACTATTCTTTTTTTCAATTTTTTTAAAAGTTGTTTCACGTGGTATAGCTTAAACTTCCCATCCTATTCTTTCTACCTCCTTTCTAGGGTATCCACGTTCCACGAATTTCTCTACCAACTTTTTCATCTCTTCATCATACTGTTCCAATGTGTGCAAGTGGGTAAGTAACTGGCTCACTGATAGAAAACAAAGGGTAGTAATTAACGGTACATACTCAGACTGGATCGCTGTTACTAGTGGGGTACCACAAGGGTCAGTATTGGGCCCTATCCTCTTTAACATTTTCAGTAGAATATCGATCTTTGCAGACGATACTAAGCTCTGTAAAGTAATCAACACAATAGAGGATAATATGTTATTACAAAGGGATCGGATAAGTTGGAGGCCTGGGCAGGGAAATGGCAGATGAGGTTTAACACTGATAAATGCAAGGTTATGCATATGGGGAAGAGAAATCCATTACATGATTACATGTTAAATGGAAAAACACTGGGTAAAAGTGACATGGAGAAGGACTTGGGAATCCTGGTGGACAGTAAACTTAATTGTAGCAGCCAGTGTCAGGCAGCCAAAGCAAATAGGATCATGGGGTGCATTAAAAGGGGCATAGATGCACATGATGAGAACATTATTCTCCCATTATACAAGTCACTGGTTAGACCACACATGGAATATTGTGTACAGTTTTGGGCACCAGTGCACAGGAAAGACATTGTAGAGCTTGAACAGGTACAAAGGCGGGCAACAAAAAAATAATAAAAAGACTGGGTGGACTACATACACAGAAAGATTGGCAAGGTTAGGGTTATTTAGTTTAGAGAAAAAAAGGCTTCGGGGGGACATAATAAATATGTTTAAATACATCAAAGGTCAATATAGAGATCTCTCCCAAGATTTATTTATACACAGGGCTGTATCTAGAACAAGGGGGCATCCTTTACGTCTTGAGGACCGAAAGTTTCTACATAAACATAGAAAGGGATTCTCTACTGTAAGAGCAGTGAGACTATGGAATTCTCTGCCAGAGGGACTTATGGTGAATTCAATAACCGAGTTCAAAAAGGGTTTGGATGTATTTCTGGAGCGTAATAATATAATTTTTCCCTAAAATGAGGACAATTGGCTTCTACCTCATTGGGGGTTTTTGCCTTCCTCTGGATCAACACCTTAGCACAACAGGCTGAACTAGATGGACGACTTGTCTTTTTTTAGCCTTACAAACTATGAAACTATGAATTTAGAGCAGATTCTGTGAGCCCGCAGAAACTGTCCTTTGGGAATGCCCCTGCGCATGAAAACTATCATGTCTTAAAAGATTGTTTTTGTCAGTTGATTTACAATAGAGGGTGGTACTCAAATGGTTATTCTTCCTATAAACTTTAACATCCAAATAATTTGAACTCTCCTTACTATATGTAACAGTAAATTCCAACAAATGATGAATACTATTTAGGTATTGGGAGAACTCTTCAAGTTCTCCTTCTGATCCTGTCCATAACATGAATATGTCGTCCACATATCTCAGCCACAGTTTAACACTGTGGCTGAAAGGACCGCAGGTGACATGCCCATGTTCTATTTGCAAAGCTGGGTGAAACAGGAGACCCCATCGAGGTCCCCTGTCTCTGCCCATAAATTTGCTCACCAAAACGAAAGTAATTTTTAGTGAGGACCACTTCCAAAAGCTGTAATAGGAATCTCAACATATAGTTTGAAATGTTAGCATCCTCAGTTAGCTTATTCCGCACTGCTTCTATACCCTGTGTTATAGGTATATTAGAGTATAAACTTTTTATATCATATGTACACATTACGGTTACATCACTCATGTCGATCTGATCAATTCTCTGTAAGAAATCCTTTAAACATAAGGGTAGTTTTGAAACTACCTTCTGTAAATAACCATCCATAAATGTAGCAACCGGTTCAAAGACAGATCCCAAACCTGACACAATTGGACGGCAAGGGGGGGAAAACAATATTTTATGAATTTTAGGTATAAAGTACACTATTGGAACTCTTGGAATTATCTGGCAGTAAAACCTTAGCAATTTATTGACTGATGATACCATTCCTCACATTCTCGTCTATTATATCTCTAAGTTCTTTTTCCACCTCACTCGTAGGATCCTGGTGTAACAACTCATATAATGTAGTATCTGATAACTGCCTTTTAGCCTCATCCATATAAGCTTCTTTTTCCATTATAACAGTAGCCCCTCCCTTATCTGCTTTTTTCAAGATAATCTGTTCATCTTTCTTTAGATTATCTAAAGCTAATTTTTCTTCCCTTGTAAGGTTAGATGATCGAATTTTATCTTTCTTATTATTCCACTGATTAAGGACTTCATGTTTAACTATTTGTTGAAACGTTTCCAATTATGTATTTCTAATAGGGGGATCAAAATCACTTTTTTTAAAAAAACTTTAGATGGTATGGAACTGTCCCTGGACCTCTGTTGCCCATTAAAGAACATCTTTAACCTAATTTTTCTGCAAAATCTAAACAGGTCTACTTCAAATGTGAACCTATCCTGATGAAAATTTGGAACAAAATTAAGTCCCTTATTAACAAGAGCAGTTTCTGTAGAAGTTAGAGTTCTGTTAGAAATATTAACCACAAGATCTTTTTTTTCTTCTTGGTTTTTTGTTGTGTCCTTGTTTTTACTCTAACAGCTCCTTCTTGATCTCCACTCGTACTCTCGGCATCCGTTCCTTTCAAAAAAGGAGAGGGGGTTTTCGCGGTTTTCTTACCACACCTTTACGTCTCCCTTGTATGTTTACATTCTCACTATCCGTTTCTAGACCTGTAGTGGACATGTCTGTATTAGAGTCCATCTTTCTCTGTAATCTTCTACGATATTGTGTCCTTTCTGCCGCCCAAGTCCATATGCAGTCATATACATAATCATGTGTATCACGTTCAAATTTTTTTATTTTGTTGGCCATAATCTGATCCTTTAGCTTATTCATATTCACTTTCAATTCTTTATTTGTTTTATCAAACAAATCAATTGCATTTGTTCTAAATTCATTCTCTACTTTCTCAATTTCTTGTCATATTTTTCACGGCAATTTGTAGGTGTTGTACAGTC
Source organism: Phyllomedusa bahiana (assembly GCA_025379985.1). Taxonomy (NCBI): domain Eukaryota; kingdom Metazoa; phylum Chordata; class Amphibia; order Anura; family Hylidae; genus Phyllomedusa; species Phyllomedusa bahiana. Next base: position 4,241 of record JAODAL010023548.1, read on the forward strand.
AGTAGCATAAGATCTAGGGAATACCTATTGGATAAGGCATACCAACGATCTTGATAACTTTTATCATCCTTAAGTAATATAGGAGTCAAATTACTTCTTAGTCCTCTAGGAATTATTTGGACTTTTAAATATTCAGTGAGTATAGAGGCATGTAGTGATAAGCTTAGCTCTTTCTTACTCAGCTGTTCCAATCATTTTCCATGATCAACAGATGTATGTTCAGGAGGGGCTACTGTTATAATGGAAAAAGAAGCTTCTATGGATGAGGCTAAAAGGCAGTTATCAGATAGTACAGTATATAAGTTGTTACACTAGTATCCTACGTTTGAGGAACTTAGATATAATAGACGAGAATGTGAGGAATGGTACCATCAGTCAAGAAATTGCTAAGGTTTTACTGCCAGATAATCCAAGAGTTCCAATAGTGTACTTTGTACCTAAAATTCATAAAACATTGGTTCCCTCCCCACCCCCCTTGCCGTCCAACAATTGTGTTAGGTGTGGGATCTGTCTTTGAACTGGTTGCTACATTTATAGATGGATATTTACAGAAGATAGTTTCAAAACTACCTTTATGTTTAAAAGATACTACCGATTTCCTACAGAGAATTGATCAGATCAACATGAGTGATGTCTCCGTAATGTGTACATATGATATAAAAAAGTTTATACACTAATATACCTATAACAAAGGGTATAGAAGCAGTACATAATAAGCTAAATGAGGATGCTAACATTTGAAACTATATGTTGTCCTATTACAGTTTTTGGAAGTGGTCCTCACTAAAAATTACTTTCGGTTTAGTGAGCAAATTTATGGGCAGAGACCGAGGACCTCGATGGGGTCTCTTGTCGCACCCAGCTTTGCAAATATTTACATGGCAAAAATAGAACATGGGCATGTCGTCCGCGGTCTTTTCAGCCACAGTGTTAAACAGTGGCTGAGTTACGTGGACGAAATATTCATGTTATTGGCAGGATCAGAAGGGGAATTTGAAGAGTTCTCTCGATACCTAAATAATATTCATCATTTGTTGGAATTTAATGTTACATATAGTAAGGAGAGTTCAAATTATTTGGATGTTAAAGTATATAGGGAGAATAACCATTTGAGTACCACCCTCTATAATAAATCCACTGACAAAAACAATCTTTTAAGACATGATAGTTTTCATGCGCCCCGACGTTTAGGGGCATTCCCAAAGGACATTTTCTGCGGGCTCGCAGAATCTGCTCAAAATTGGAACAGTATGATGAAGAGATGAAAAAGTTGGTAGAGAAATTCGTGGAACGTGGATACCCTAGAACGGAGGTAGAATGAATAGGATAGGAAGTTAGAGCTATACCACGTGAAACAACTTTTAAAAAATTAGAAAAAAAGAAGAATAGTGATCAGGAACCAATATTGTTCATATCAACATATGATACACATGCAAGCCTGATTAAGCACACAATTCTTAATGCATGGAAAATACTGCAGAGTGATCCCCAATGTGGGAACCTGTTTAGACAAAAACCTAAATTTGTATATAACAATGTTATAGAGCTAATGTGAACAAGATGGGAGAGGAAGGTACAAATAAGTATGGAGAAATGTCGGTAGCATGACATTTTGCAGAGTATGCACATAATATCAGTGAGCTAAGGTGGTGTGTGATAGAAGAAGTGGTAGCATCTAATAACAAACAGATTAAACTACAACTTTTACGTAGAGAGATATATTGGATTACCAAACTCGAAACACGCACCCCACAGGGGTTAAATGACGACCGCTGCTGGAAGTGTTGGCTATGATAGGAGAAGTGAGCATAAGGTTGTCTATGATAGAAATACTGAATACATTTGAACAAATTGCCGTTAGGCTTATTAATGTCTATTATTTACTCACTCTCCTGTTTGCAAACTGTAGTAATTATTATGTTTTTATATGTGATGGATGTTTTCAGAGTTTATCCTATTTAAGGGCTGATTAGCCAAGATGTAGCATGCTTGACAAAGAGGGTGAAGTCCTCGAAACGTAGCGGACATGCTACAGAAACGATCATGGCAGCATTTGCTCCAGAGAGGCTGATGTAGTGAATGGACTGCTCTATTCAGAATGAAAAGTAAGAATGTTCTTATTTCTATGCCATAATCTGAATCGAATTTATCTGCACTGTGTTTGGATGAAATGCTTTTAAAATTGAGAATAAACAAGCACATATTTTGAAATATAAAACACGAGTGAAGAAGTATATTATAAATGAACATGATATAAAGAAATATAAATAAGGTGGTTTATATTACAAATGAATGACTGATAGCGGAGTAGGACCTCCGAACACCACTGGTACACAGTGCTCAGTTGAAAATGCCTAATTTTGACATTCTTTTTCTCTCTCATCCCTCAAACAGTTCCTCATTTTGCCCTTCATCGCTTAATGTACCGGAGTATCTTTTTGGTGGAATGGAATGGCCTGACTTAGTCCAAAGCCAGCTTGTGGCCAAGTAACCCTCATTTTTTACTGGAACAAACTGGTAACTGGAACTCTAACTTTCTCCTTTGCTTACTCTCTGGCTCTGTCTTTCATTCTGACTGAACACATGACAGACTCTCCTTATAACTGTGTCTCTCCCACATCTCCACACTGATTGGCTGCAGGCCCTGCACCCCCTGTCCTAAATAAAGTGCTGAGTCAGTTAACACAGCGGTCCCCAACCTTTTTTCCACCAGGGACCGGTTTTATACCAGACAATTTTTCCACGGTCCGGTGGGGGTGGAGTTATTAGGGGCGGAGTTATTAGGGGCGGATTATTAGGGGCGGGGATATGAACGGGGTTGGATATTTAGAATCACACACAAAGAAAAACCCCCCAATAAAGTGTATACTGTGTCATTTGTAGGTATAGTATGGGGTAACCAGTATTTTATTAACAGCAGACTGATTGTCCAGCTCTGTGAGTCAGTATTATATGAATGTTTGATCCACAGAGCTGACAGTCAGTCTGCAGTAATATTGATCAGCATTATACATATATATATATACACTCACCGGCCACTTTATTAGGTACACCTGTCCAACTGCTCGTTAACACTTAATTTCTAATCAGCTAATCACAGGGCCCGGCAACTCAGTGCATTTAGGCATGTAGACAGGGGTCAAGACAATCTCCTGCAGTTCAAACCGAGCATCAGTATGGGGAAGAAAGGTGATTTGAGTGCCTTTGAACGTGGCTGGTTGTTGGTGCCAGAAGGGCTGGTCTGGTATTTCAGAAACTGCTGATCTCCTGGGATTTTCATGACAACCATCTCTAGGGTTTACAGGGGATGGTCCGAAAAAGAAAAAACATCCAGTGAGCGGCCAGTCCTGTGGGCGGAAATGCCTTGTTGATGCCAGAGGTCAAAGGAGAATGGGCAGACTGGTTCGAGCTGATAGAAAGGCAACAGTGACTCAAATAGCCACCCGTTACAACCAAGGTAGGCAGAAGAGCATCTCTGAACGCACAGTACGGCGAACTTTGAGGCAGATGGGCTACAGCAGCAGAAGACCACACCGGGTGCCACTCCTTTCAGCTAAGAACAGGAAACTGAGGCTCCCAATTTGCCCAAGCTCTCGAAATTGGACAGTAGAAGATTGGAAAACGTTGCCTGGTCTGATGAGTCTCATTTCTGCTGCGACATTCGGATGGTAGGGTCAGATTGGCGTCAACAACAAGAAACAGGATCCATCCTGCCTTGTATCAACGGTTCAGGCTGGTGGTGGTGGTTTTCATGGTGTGGGGAATATTTCTTGGCACTCTTTGGCCCCTTGGTACCATTTTAGCATCGTTGCAACCCCTTGTGGAATCTATGCCACGAAGAATTGAGGCAGTTCTGAAGGCAAAAGGGGGGCCAACCGTTACTAGCATGGTGTACTAATAAAGTGGGGCCCGGGGAGTGTTTTATATAATATACATATGTAATCAGCTCCATCATTATAGGATATAAAGCCCCCTGTAGTAATGATATATTAATTTCATGCCCCCTCCAGTAATAAAATAAATACATGCCCCCTCCAGCAATGGATAAATACATGCCCTCTCCAGCAATGATAGATAAATACATGCCCCCTCCAGTAATGATAGATAAATACATGCCCCCCAGTAATAAATACATGCATGCCCCTCCCGTAAATAAATACATGCATGCCCCCTCCAGTACTGAATGCATGCCCCTCCCGTAATGATAGATAAATACATGCCTCCTCCAGTAATAAATACATGCATCCCCCCTCCAGTACTAAATACATGCCCCCTCCAGTACTAAATACATGCATGCCCCCTCCAGTAATGATAGATAAATACATGCCCCTCCAGTAATGATAGATAAATACATGCCCCCTCCAGTACTAAATACATGACCCCTCCAGTAATAATAAATACATGCCCCCTCCAGTAATGATAAATATATGCCCCTCCAGTAATGATAGATAAATACATGCCCCCTCCAGTAATATGCCCCTCCAGTAATATGCCCCTTTAGTAAAATACCCCCTTAGTAATATGCCCCATAGTAATATGCCCCATAGTAATATGCCCCATAGTAATATGCCCCCTTAGTAATATGCCCCCTTAGTAATATGCCCCCATAGTAATATGCCCCCATAGTAATATGGCCCTCCAGTAATATGCCCCATAGTAATATGCCCCCATGGTAATATGCCCCCATGGTAATATGCCCCCATAGTAATATGCCCCATAGTAATATGCCCCCATAGTAATATGCCCCCATAGTAATATGCCCCCCATAGTAATATGCCCCAAAGTAATAAAAGCCCCCCTAGTAATATGCCCCATTGTAATATGCCCCCCCTAGTAATATGCCCCCCATAGTAATATGCACCCATAGTAATATACCCCCATAGTAATATGCCCCAAATAATAATTGCCACCATAGTAATATACCCCCCTAGTTAAAATGCCCCCTAGTAATTTGCCCCCATAGTAATATGCCCCCTAGTAATATGCCCCATATTAATATGCCCCCATAGTAATATGCCCCCCTAGTAATATGCCCCATAGTATATGCCCATTTGTAATATGCCCCCCCTAGTAATATGCCCCATAGTAATATGCCCCCCATAGTATTATGCCCCCCTTAGTAATATGCCCCCTTAGTAATATGCTCCCTTAGTTTAATATGCCCCCATATTAATATGCCCCATAGTAATACGGCCCTCAAGTAATATGCCCCCATGGTAATATGCCCCATGGTAATATGCTCCCATGGTAATATGCCCCCATAGTAATATGCCCCATAGTAATATGCCCCCATAGTAATATGCCCCATTGTAATATGCCTCCATAGTAATATGCCCCCATAGTAATATGCCCCCATAGTAATATGCCTCCATGGTAATATGGCCCTCCAGTAATATGCCCCATAGCAATATGCCCCCATGGTAATATGCCTCCATGGTAATATGCCCCCATATATATGACCATAGTAATATTGCCCTATAGTAATATGCCCCCATAGTAATATGCCCCCAAGGTAATATGCCCCCATAGTTTTATGCCCCCCATAGTAATATGCCCCCATAGTACTATGCCCCATAGTAGTAATAAAACAAAAAAAAAAGAGCGAGAGTTACTCACCATCTCCTGATCCCTGCAGAGCTCCTCCTCCTAGCGTCCGACGAGGCCCAGCGGCACGGGGGTGGGGGGGTGGGTGACGTCACTGTGCATCACACTCCCTGCATCGCTCATCGTTGTAGATGCGGAGCTCAGTGAGCACCACATCTACAATGATAGGGAGAGCAGGGACGGTAATGCACCGCTCCTGCATTCTCTATAGTGAAGCAGCCACACAATGTGCGCAGCTGCTATCTCTGCACCGCCGGATTATAAGCGGGCCCTGCAGAGCAGATGGGCCCACCGCCCGGACTAAAGTACCGGGCGGCCGGCTCAGGTGTCGCCATGGCCACCGGGACCGCAGGGGATGCGCTAAGGCCCGGTGCCGATCCGCGGACCGGCGGTTGGGGACCCCTGAGTTAACACATTTATGGCGGCATGCATGAAATCTGGCATCAACATGCGAGTTTTAAATTGAAGGAGTGTAGAAAGCACCACTATGTAAGTGTCTCACTGCAGTTTATATATGTGTCCTGCTTTATGATAAAATTTGTCTCATGGCATACCATTTTGAAGTTGGTATAGATATGCGCTATAGATATGCAATTTTGTTGCATTAGTACATTTAGCACCAAACTTTAGTGCAATCGTATGGTTCCGGCACAACCCCGCCCCTCTCCCCCAAACTTGGCACATTCAAAAGTGTTGTGTTTGGTGCAGAAAGTGCCACGTTTTGGTGTATGACTGTTCATACATCTTTAGAACAGGGCTAGGTCCGGTTTTGGCCACAAGCACACCAGAAAACTGGTGCAGCCCCATTTGTACACGTTGCCCTTAGTCATAGCTTAAAAAAGCTAAGAAAGAAAAAGGTCTCATATAGCTATTCAGACTTGAAAATAAAAGGGTATAAGCAATATTTTAGCACTGTAGAGACAAATAGTGTTGTCGTATAACAACTATTTTGCATAGATTTACCTTCCATGAAGTATGTTTTTCAGCTGTTGCCATTAAATAGAATATGTTTGTAATATAGTATCACCAATTAACTGCTAACAAGGTGACAATGGTAGTGCATGGTCTAATGCAGACTGGAGCATGTATGCTGTGTATAACGTACAAATTGAAATTCATCCATTGTCAATGTAAATTATTCTTTCGCTAGATGAATTCAGTAAATGAGTCTCACATTTAAATTGTATATTAAACAAAGAAATTGAGAAATTGTGTACTGATCATTCTTCTACTATAAAATATATTTTGTTTCAGGATTATGGTCACTGTGACGTGTGTTCTTAAACATCTTAGGGTGTGTGTTCATAGACATATGAGAAATTTTGTTTTTTCGGGACTTTTTAATGATACCATTAAATGTACCACAGAATATACAGGAAAAGCAAAAAAAAAAAAAAATGGGGTGAAATGTGAACAAAAATGTATTTGTGTCATGCTTGTGAGGATTTTGTTATGTCATTCACGCACTATAAATGATGTGTTATATGTATTTTGCAAGTCAGTACAATTCCAGTGATACCAAATATGGAGGGTTTTCATTATGTTTTAGAACTTAAAAAAATATATTTTTCGCTGTAGCACCATTTTCTGTAACTAGTAACTTTTCAATTTTTTTCATCTAAAGTTTTTAATTTTGGGGAACATACACTTTTTAATTAAAAAGTGAAATGACCCCCCCAAAAAAAATAAAATAAATAAATAATAATAATTTTGGTGTTTGGAATTTTTTTCTATGGTGCTCAGCACACAGGAAAAATTACATGTTTTTATAGATTGATCTTTCACAGACACAGCAATACCTATTATGTGTAACACTTTTTTTTTTTAATTTGTAACATTTCAAAATGACACAAACACTATTGTGTTTGTAGTATTCAAACACAATAAAAAATTTACTGATATTTATCCATTTGTTTTGAATAGAGTGAATTACCAATCCTTATGTATTTAGCAGGGTAAAGAAATGTTTAATGTATCTCCAACTTCACTTCTTTTTATTTTCCAAAAACAAGGCACACATAAAATATGAGTTCATTATAGAAACTGTAATAACAAAGCAAAGTGTCAGTTTTAATCACTGAGAAAATTGCTGTAATATCCTGTGTCAATAATAAATATGGTTTCATTTAGATGAAAAAAGTAATGAGTGGTAGATAATGAATTTCAGCAGAAAGTGTAATAAACAAACAATTATATATGTAAGAATTGATTATTACCACCACTTATAAGCAAAATATTTCTTCCATGTAGAAATATTCTATTATCGTATAACATCTGACTCTATCCAAAGCCAGTCACCAAGGTACAATTAAAAGCTTGCAAAATAATTGCATTTGCTTTGCTCTACATCCAAAGTATTATGTTTCCCATGTGATCAATGTGCACATCACTTTATTAAGAAATCATTACATTCCAATTTAGTTTTGTGTAGCGGATACATCAGTGTTAATACCATAAGAAGTAGTAGAATAACTCTAAATATAAGTCTCTTAACATTCAACAATTTACCATACTGATTACTGAATACTGTAATAATGGTTTTTGTCTTACTGATAGTAATTTTGATAAAATTAGGTCATGGAAATACTTACTGAGACCAACACCCTTTGTGAAAAACAACCACCTTCTCTACCAAATAAACAAAAAATACAGTAAGTATAAAAAAAAATATGGATTGTAAAGGAACCGTAAAGTTCATAAGAATCAGTTAAAATGTAATTGTTACATAACATAACTGTTCTGTTATAACAGTTGTATGGTATGATGTTATAACACAATAAATAACGTAAGTTAAATAACCCTATTAAGATATTCAATCCTTCACATCAAAGCCATTACTACTTATAGCAGTGTTTCCAAACAAACTTTGCCTGGATCTCTGTTTCTTAAAATCTGGTAAGACCCAGCACTTTAACAGAGGGGATAGAAAACTGCTAACTATTAAAAAAAATGGCAAAAAAGTGAACAAATGTGTGTGCGCTCACAAATCCGCCGTGAATAAGGGGCGGGGCCGGAGCGCGGCGGGGGCGACGCTCCCCGGCACCATAGACATTGCATTATCTACGGCGGTATGCGCCGTAAATAATGTGCATGTCACTTTCTCCCCCCGCGGCGGATTCGCCCGAGCGGGGGGGGAGGGGACGGAATCCACTGTTTCTTAGAGAGCAGTGGGATTACCGTAATGACTCCGACGGATTGGCGCCGTACTGCAGCGCAAATCCGGCTCGCAGTACGGCGCCAATCCGCAGCAAAATAAGCCGTGTGAACGAGGCCTAAAAATACAGGGCCTTATGAATGAAAACTGTCTAGCAGTAAGATTGTCTTTCTTGTCCATAGCAAACAATCAGAGCTCTGCTTTTATTTTTTCCAGAACCCTATTTGAAATGAAGGCAAAGCTCTGATAGTTTGCTATAGGCAGTTTTCATACACAAGGCCCATAGGGCGACATGTATGAATCTCGCCACGTCGGGGCGCACCTTTCCGCCGGTTTTCCGCCTGATTTATGTCGGCACTGGGGCGCGCTCATACATTCCATGTAAAGTCCGCCGCGCCTCGCCAGTGTTTGAGGCGCAGTGCGGGACTTAGGTGCAGTGCGGCGCTGTGCCTATGATTCGCCACCTGAGGTAATGCACTCAAACATGCGGGGAAAAGTCCGCCGCGCCTCGCCAGTGTGTGGGGCGCAGTGCGGGGATTGAGGCGCAGTGCGGGGCTGCGCCTAAGATTCGACGTCCATGGAGGTGCGCTCATAAATGCGGGGAAAAGTTCCCTGCGCCTCGCCAGTGTGTGGGGTGCAGTGCGGGACTTAGGCGCAGAAGGGACTGCGCCGAAAATCTGTTCCGATGGGAGACAGGCTGGAAAACAGCGAGAAATCATTCCACATGTCGGTGCGGAGTATGAATCAAAAATCGCCTTTATAAAGGCGTTCAAACATCTCAGAAAAAGAGCTCAAACTCAAAAATAAAAAAATACATAAAACAAAAAACCTTTTTCCCAAAATCCTATTTCAAGAATTAGGATATTGGAAATTGCCGGGAAATACAGTAATTCAAATTCTGAAAGCTATTCTGATTGGTCGGCAGAAACCGGCCAATCAGAATAGGAGCGACAGTGAACCATTAAAACCTATGGAGAGCTATTAACCAAGCAGAATCAAAGGCGGGACAGTTCAAATTTCAGTAAAATGCAGAAAAGAGCTGATTGGCTGAGCTAGCGGGGGCTTGGCTATCCCCGCCAATCAGAGCCGAGCTACTTCTCCATTGTAGTTATGGAGAGATCGGCGCAATGCAATCTCGGCTCTCAGCGCTGTTTCGGCATGGAGTATGATTTTAAAAAATCTTTTTTATTAGTTGTAAAATATTATCTGAAAAAGAGCTCAAACATTCTAAAAACATAAATCAATTCTATCCCCAACAAAAGCGTTTGTCGCCGGACGGCGCTACATCGGAAATTGCAAAAGAAAGAATTGCCGGGAAATACAGTAATTCAAATTCGGTACGCTATTCTGATTGGTCGGCATAAACCGCCAATCAGAATAGGAGCGACAAAGACCCATTATATTCCCCATGGAGAAGTTTTGACCAATCAAAATCAAAGGCGGGACAGTTCAAAAGACAGTAAAAATACAGAAAGAGCTGATTGTTGAACTAGCGGGGGCTTGGCTATCTCGGCCAATCAGAGTGCGAGCTACTTCTCCATTGTAGTCTATAGAGAGTTCGGCGCCATTTCAATCTCGGCGCTCAGCGCCGTGCGGCACGGAGTATGAGTAAAAAAAACATTTTTATTAAGTGTAATCAAATTTTCAGATAAAGCGCTGAAACCTTTTTCTAAAAATAAATCAGTTAAATCCCTAACAACGCGTTTGTCGCCGAGACGGCGCTACATAAGAAATTGCAATAGAGAGAATTGCTGGAAATACAGTAATTCAAATTTGTTAAGCTATTCTGATTGGTCGGCATAAACCAGCAATCAGAAAAAGGAGCACCAGTGGCCCATTTAATCTATGGAGGAGAATTGACCAAAACAGAATAGGAGCGACAGGGACCCATTTAACCCATGGAGAAAAAATTGGGCAATCATATTCAAAGGCGGGACAGTTCAAAATACAGTAAAAGGCAGAAAAGAGCTGATTGGGTTGAGCTAGCGGGGGCTTGTCCAGCTTCCCAATCAGAGGCGAGTACTTTTCATAGAGTTCTATGGGAAAAGAAATGCAGGCGAGCTCTGTTTGTGATTGGCTAAGTTAAAAGAGGCGCGGTTATTTGGACCAATGGTAGAGGGGAGCGACGCTCCTATGGTTTTCTAATGCAATTTTGAAATAAAAAATGTACATGGCCAAAATCAAAAGATAATACTGCCGAAGTTGTCCCCAAAGTGTATATAAAATGAATAATAATATGGGGGGAAATAAAAAAAATTTTTAATTCAATAAAATAATTTTTATTTCTTTATTTTCGTTAGCCCAAGGATCAATAGTATGGGTGTAAAGAAAAAAGAAATAAACAGGATTTTATTGATTAAATTTTTTTTTTTTGTTACCCCCATATTATTATTCATTTTATATACACATGGGACAAATTCTGTAGTCTTATCATTTGATAAGACTGTCCAAACTGACCATAGGTGTCAAAGCCCTTTGCATGGCCCATACAGTATCAACACCTTCAGCTGGTTGCACAATGATGCACATTTATCACTTTCAGGAGGATGAGGTGAAAGATTTGAAATGGAAGAGAACTAATAATGATGGTGATGATGAAGAGGGTATGGCAATTTACTTACCTTTGAGGAATTGCTGACAACGTTCTACCTTTAAGGACTCATCTTCTCTTTCTACCCTAAAAAAATCTTAGTTTAGGATGTGTAAAAAAATTAATAATTATTACAAAACACTATGGGCGACATATATGATCGGGCTTTTCGCCAGTTTTTTGGAGTAACTGCGCCTCCCGGCCCGGTATTTACAGGCCATGTGCATGTGACCATTTTGGCCTGTGAGTGGCTGCACATACCACGTGAATGATGGACATTCACTGTGCAGCTGGGATGTATGGGAAGGCCAATGGGAATGGAACGGGAGCATCACGTAGGTATACTTATTTTTTCTATTTTTTATCAAACCCCAGCAGACTAACAAGCTTTGTATGTTTCAGACAACTTCATTAAGGACTGAGTAACAATGGAGGAATACTCCAAGAATTCTGTCTTGCTTTTGTGGGTTCAGGAGCTGCAAAGAACTTCATTAAGTGTTCTCTGGAAATGAAACTTCGGATACCTAATTGGTTTTCCAAGGAACCACTACATCCTATCAACTATCTCACAGCATCACACCAGTCACCATATAATTCATGTCCACTTACAATTGAAAGTTCTTCATAAAGAGGGGATATCTTTCCTGGTCCCCCATTGTTTTAACAGTTAAGAGCATTTAGATACTGCCTTTCCATAGATTGGTCCACTGGTTAGATTTTACACTGTGGTCATCTCTATTTTCAGCAGCACCACCAAGACCTGGTTAACACTTGTCTACTTTTTCTGCAATTCATTTCTCCTCCCTATAAACTTTTACCTCAGTTTAAGTACTTTGTAAGAAAAATCTAAAGACTTTTCCTGTGCTCCATCCCTATGATTGTTCCATTGCACTTCTTTTATGCCCCAAATTCTCCGTGGATAGGGTGTATCCACTTTCACCACTGAAACTGATGCCAGACCACATTAAGAAGAATCTGGGTCAGTATTTTATCTGGGAATTTTATTTTCCTTTAGAGGTCCGTTTCTTTTGTAAAATAGAAGATCCTGAAGACCCTGCACCAACTACCATCGGCTAAATTATTATTATTATATTTAGAGCACCATCAATTCTAGGGAGCTGTATAAGTCTAGGTGTTCAGATACATAATATAACACCAGGACAAATACAAAAATAATGCTAAATAACAAACAGACACAGAAGGAGAGAGAACCATCAAGGACCCAGCAAGAGCTTGCAATCTACAGTGGAGAAGGGGGAAACAGAAAGTCAGAGATGAAGATATTTGTTTTGTTGTGTGGTGGCAGCAGAGTTATTGTAAATTATATGCTATCCTGAAGAGATGAGCTTTAACGTCCCCTTTAAAAGATGTAAAGGTGTCCGAGAGTCTGATCTGTTGTGCTAGTGAGTTTCAGAGGATGGGGGATATATGGGAGGAACCTTGGAGATGGTTGTGTGAGGATCTGACAAGTGGAGAGCGGATCATCATAAAAAAAATAGGTACCTACTTTCACTTGTCTCAGAGCTGTTCAGTCAAACTAAGGGCGCGTTTACACGGCACAGGACAAACCGGCCGGTATTTGTCCTGTTTTGCGCCTGTCCCCACGGCAGCGGGGGGGGACGGCTTTTCTCCGCGATGAGCGGAGAAACAGCCCCCACCTCTCATTGAGGAAGCACATCTTCTGTCGGGAACCGGACGGAAGATTGTGGCTTCTACAATGTTTGCCGCCGGACCGCCGCGGCCAGCAAAAACCGTCCGATGGCAACACCTGTACAGTGGGGACTGCTGCACAGGTTTTGCATAGAGCACAATTGTGCTCATTTTCGGCCGGTTTTTCAGGCTGTCTGAAAAACCGCAAACCGGCTAAAAAACAGGCCGAAAACCCTTGCCGTGGGGACATGCCCTAAGGGAGTCTGTTAATTCACCTGATCTGTGTAGAGCCTACAATTAGAGATGGGCGAATCAATTCCAACCAAGTGGAATACGTTTAGAATTTCAGGAAAACTTCGGTTATGCACGAAGTCAAAGTTTGGGGTGATTCACGGGAACGAAGCGTGTTTTTACTGCTAAAATAGCCGCAAGCACATGGCGTGACATGGAGCAGAGAAGTCTGGGAGAAAGAAAGGAGGACCCTCAATGACATGTGCAGAGATGAAGCCAATCAGAGACCGGCATGATTCTGTGACGTCACTGCACTATATAAGTCCGGACGCCATGCTCACTCCTCACACTGCTTTCGTTGTGCTGCTGGTGCAGCTGCTGCAGAGATCTCACACAAAAGAAATTTGTTTTTAACAGCGATTTTGGGGGGGTGGGGTGTCACTGCTTTTATCAGAGACTGCTCCTCTTCCATTATAATTTTGATTCAGTTTGTGAGGTATTGTAATTGAAGTCCAGTGTTGGTCCAATTCTGCCTATTATACATTTTAATGCCATCTGGTCAGTTCTGGAGCACATTGAATATCCAAAGGTTGTCTAAGCCTGTTTGAGCTTTCATATTCAGTAAAAGAAATGGCTTTTTTACATGCCACATACCAGTTAATTGTTTCCTGCTGAATTCTGTAGCGCAATTTATGTCCAGGGGTTATCTAAGCCTGTTTGTGCTTTTGAATTCAGTAAAAGAAATGGCGTTTTTACAAGCCACATACCAGTTAATTTTTTGCTGCTGCTTTCTGTAGCGCAATTTATATCCAATGGTTATATAAGCCTGTTTGTGCTGTCATAGTCAGTAAAATACACAGCGTTTTTACACGCCACATACCAGTTAATTTTTTCCTAGTGATTTCAGTAGCGCAATTTAAATCCAAGGGTAACATAAGCGTGTTTGTGCTTTAATATTCAGTAAAATAAACGGTGTTTTTAAATGCCAAAGACGAGTAAATTTTTCCTGGTGATTTCTGAAACATAATTTATATCCAAGGTTTATTTAAGCCTGTTTGTGACTTTCTTATTCAGTAAAAGAAATGGCGTTTTTACACGCCACATACCAGTTAATTTTTTCCTGGTGATTTCTGTAGCGCAATTTATATCCAAGGGTTACCCAAGCCTATTAGTGGGTTCATTTGGAGTCAAATACAGGGTGTGTATTTATCATATACAGATATCTTCATTAAACAGAGTCTGTAATTTTTTGAACAAACAGTATGTCAGACAGAGAGATGGCAGGCCCTTCACATGCGAGTGGCAGTGGCACAAACATTCCTGGAGCAGGCACATGTCGCAGCACAGTAAGGGGACATCGCAGCAGGCGTCACTCAGTGAGGCCAGAACTGCCGGTGTCAACTAGCGGCCGTGTGTTGACCAGCAACTCAAGGGTTCTTGATTGGCTGACTAGGTCATCCACTTCCTCCCAGATGACATCTGACAAACCCAGCCAAGAGTCGGTGGGAACATCAGACACAACCCTTAGTTGGCATGGCCCGGGAACCGCTCAGCTGCTCTCACCTGTCCTCAACCCGCCTCTGTCCCGTCCGGGTCCCTCAGCCAGAGATCTACTATGTGGTCTGGGCTCAGCGCCACTATACAGCGAGGATGAAAAATTTGAGGACAGTCAGCAGCTACCGGGTAGCGAAGAGATGGGGCAGATATACTCTGCTTCTTGCAGTAGGTAGCAAAGAATGGATGTGGAGAGTGGCATGGGAGGTCATGTTGTAAGGGTCAGCCTCTGTATACCAAGGCCGTTGAGGAAGACATCAGTGAAGATCCAACAATAATCGATGATGATGTAGCCAACCGCACTTGGGAGCCGGGTGAAGCAAGAGCTTCATCATCGTCAGGAGAAGAGGGCTTCAGCTTGCGCATCTGGAGCCCAAAGGCCACAGGGTAGAAAACCCGCTTCTCAGGGCCAAGAAAGTAGCGGCACAGGGGCTCAGCAAGGCAGCGGCGGTAGTAGTCACTCAGTGCGGAGCCCTGGCGGTAAAATAAGCTACTCGGCGGTGTGGCAGTTTTTTGCTAAGACACCGGAGGAGCCAGGAAGCTAACATTGGCACCACGGCCCTGCGTCAACACATGCAGCGTCACCATCCGGTGGCCTGGGAGAAACGTGGTTCAGATGCTCCTGCTCCTCGCTACACATGGCGCCAACAGTCGTTCAACGAGGCGACTGCAAAGAGACAACAGTATGCGTCCAACCATCCTAAGGTGCAGAAGCTGACCATGCTCCTGTCCAAGTTGATGGTACTGCAGTCCCTCCCTTTCCAAATGGGGGACTCTGCACCGTTCAGAGAACTAATGGTCTCTGCCGAGCCAAGGTGGATAGTTCCAAGCCGTAATTTCTTTTCCAAAAAGGCAGTACCAGCCCTTCACAAATAAGTAGAACAGAAGGTGGGCCAGTCCTTGAGCTTATCGGTTTCTTCCAAGGTGCACGGTAGCGCGGACATGTGGAGCTGTAACTACAGTCAGGGCCAGTACATGTCCTTTACGGCCCACTGGGTGAATGTGCTTCCTACCCAGCCACACCAACAACTTGGACAGGAGACGCCGCTTTCTCCTCCACGTTGTCAAACTGCTACTCCTGCGCCAATGTCCGCCTCCCTCTCAACCACCACCACCATCTCAGCCTCCACAAGTACTGCTCCATCACACCACATGTGTAGGGCACTGCGGTGTCACGCAGTTCTACACCTGGCTTGCCTCGGCGAGTGAAGCCACACAGGTGAGAAACTGCTCCACGTCATGCAGCAAGAAATCACTGTGTGGCTTTCTCTGCGCCAACTGCAAATCGGAACCATGGTGACAGAAAATGGGAGTAACATGTTGTCCGCGCTGCACCGAGAAGGAGAGATGGAGGCAGGGAGTCCCTCAGAGTCATTTGCACACATGTCCCACAGCATGCTGATTTGCCTGGCTAGTCACAGCCGAATAGTCATCATCCGGCAGAGGGATGACTTCTGGCTCTCCACCCTCTTGGACCCCCGCTACCGGTCCAAAATTGGAGCCTTTTTCCAGCTGCTGAGAGGGAGGACAAACTCAAATACTATAGAGAAATCTTCCATTATCAGTTGGCCGCTGCTTATGTGCAGCATGGTTCATCCTCTGACAGGTCTGACCGGGGGGGGGTTTCTCGGCGCTCACGTACCACTGCCACGGCTGCTGTGGGAAGGTGGCGGGGTAGGAGCAGTACCAGCTCCATCAGCAGCAAACTAAGTCTGGAGTTACTGATGAGCAGCTTCCTTCACCCGCCCAGTGAGGAGGGCACTCACCAGCAACAGCAACAGCAGGACCTGGAGCAGACCCTGAACCAACAGGTGGTGGCCTACTTGGAAAGCACTCTGCCACCCCAGTTAGAAGATCTGCTGGACTACTGGGTAGCTAAACTGGATGTGTGGCTGCAACTTGCCAAGTTTGCAGTGGAGAAGCTGTCCTGCCTGGCCAGTAGTGTGGCATCAGAGCGGGTGTTCAGTGTGGCGGGGGCCATCGTTACCCCAAGGAGAACCCACTTGTCCACGGAAATGTGGAATGACTGACCTGTGTCAAGATGAATCAGGCGTGGATCGGCCAGGATTTCCACACACCAATGACTTAGGCGTCAGATTACATCAGCCATGACGCCTCACCAAAACTTTGAGAAATGAGTCTGGATTTAAACTACCTGCCTCAGCCACTATTCTGATGTCGCCACTCACCCGATGCCACACATCTGCTGCCAGTTTCTCCATCTGCCTGCCACCATCTTTACTAGGGACTGGTATTGCCACCCATCTCCACACTCTGTCATTGTGCCACTCTATGACCTCATGCTGCTGCTGCTGCCGCTGCTGCTGTTACTGGTGCCGTGACCTCCACACTGTGTCATTGTGCCACTCTCTGACCTCATGCTGCTTCTGCTGTTGTTGCTGCTGCCGTCACCTCCACACTGTGTCATTGTGCCAATCTATGACCTCATGCTGCTGCTGCTGCTGCAATGAACTCAACACTCTGTCACTCTGTGGCCTACTCATGTTTGTGCCACCTCCACACTCTGTCATTGTGCCACTCTCTGACCTCATGCTGCTGCTGCTGTTGCTGCCATCACCTCCACACTGTGTCATTGTGTCACTCTCTGACATCATACTGCTGCTGTTGCTGCCGTGACCTCCACACTCTGTCATTGTGCCACTCTTTGGCCTACTCCTGTTTGTGCCACCTCCACACTCTGTCATTGTGCCACTCTCTGACCTCATGCTGCTGCTGCTGTTGATGCCGTCACCTCCACACTGTGTCATTGTGCTAATCTGTGACCTCATGCTGCTGCTGTGGCTGCTGTCGTGACCTCCAAACTCTGACATTGTGCCACTGTCCCCCAAGCACCCCCAAGAACCGTGGCAGTATACAGTGGAGATGGAGGCAGAGAGTCCCTCAGAGTCACTTGCACACATAGCCCGCAGCATGCTGATTTGCCTGGCTAGTGACAGCCGAATAGTCACCATCCAGCAGAGGGATGACTTCTGGCTCTCCACCCTCTTGGACCCTCGCTACAGGTTCAAAATAGGAGCCTTTTTTCCAGCTGCTGAGAGGGAGGACAAACTCAAGTACTATAGAGAAAACGTCCGTAGTCAGTTTGCTAACGTTCCGAAACCATTTTTGCAATTCTACCTTCATCGGCTTCATCTTTAATACCTAAAAAAGTTCCAAACGAGCTTATTATGAAGTATAAATGTGGTAGTTTGAATCCAGTATCTGCGTGACACCAATTTGTTCAAATGCAGCGTATGGAACTTGAACTGAAGGAGACCCTAACTACAGGGAATGTTTTAGGTGCTTATTTTGCATTCGGTGCCATTAGTGATGGAATTTAGTACAAAACTGGAATGGGAAGCAAAAGCAAATGCTGCAAAACTGGCTTTGGATGAGCTTCTTCAGTATGAAGAATGTGAATCGTATGTCTAACTTACAGAAAGTAAAAACCGCCTCCGGGACTATGAAATAAATAATAATCTTTAGAGCCTATAGAGAAAGCGTTTCCTTGAGCCTTGTCTGTCATATCCGTGTACCGTACCTCTTGCCTCCTTCCCTTGACCACGATCCTTGCCGGCTGTCCTGACCTTACACTTGTCCCCGACTCCGAGTTTGCCTTACGATTTTGTACCTCGCTACACCTCGGCTGCCTACGCAAGCAAGTCACGTCAGGGGTAGCGACCTGGTAGACTCCCGACGCAGCAAGTCCATCCCACTTTGTGGCAGGCTCTGGTGAAAACCGGGACCTACTTAGATTCTGCTCCCTGGCATGGCTATTGCCATTGTCCCCTTACTGTGCTGTGATCTGTGCCGGCTCCAGGAACCTACTATTGTGTTTTTTGACACTATTGTAGGATTTTCTGAGCCCTCAGCTTGTTTTTTTCCAGCTGGGGCTGCCATAACTTTATCAGGCTGCATTCCCACTTCAGTTTTTTTGATCAGTTTTGCCCCCGTAAGTGCCTAGGGAATTTTCGAGTGAAGCGATTCAAAGAGTGGCGGCAGTCATGTGCGTGTCATACTAAAACACAGCATTGTATGAAGACAAAACCAAGCTCCCTCTGTATATTTAAGCATGGCACAATGTTCTACAGCACCCTACAGGCTCTCTGCAGCCAGGAAATAGCTGTTTTTTAACATGATTCATCCCGAATTTATTCGGGTCGAAACAAATTTTGTTGGAAAATTTGGTGAACTCTGCGAATCAAATTTTTGAGAAATTCGCCCATCTCTACCTACAATCTGACTCAGGCTGAGGAAGGAAAACAGTATAAAACTTCCTTTAATTCTTGAGATGTTTGTGGAATACAATTTTTAAGGATGTTCTCTACATCTTTTCTACCTAGACAGTATCTCAATCTATTCTAAAGATCTGAAGATCCCCCGACTCCATGTCTGTCCTGTGTTGCCAGAATTTTATGAGAACGTCTCATGTAAGACGTTGGAAAAATTCTCATTCACAAAGAGATACAGTACAACAAAAGCCTTTTCAGATCTGAACTGGCCAAAAACTGTACACATCAGATATTTTCACCACTTTATTCATAACTTCTCTCAGGTTATTTTCCCCCTTACTGCTTTAACCTTGAAATAAAAAATAACCTAGACTTGTTAGCTACTCAGCAACTGATTTAACTATAATTAAACCTGCTTTTGATCAACCTTGGCTCCACATCATCTGGATCCTAAATGATATTTTTTTTCTCAATTGTAGTGGGTTCTGTACACATTTTCTAGGAAATCTCTTCTGCCAAGAAGAACAACTTCTTTTTAGATGGTGAGATATGAACAGTGAAACTTGCTTTTTAGTGATGATGACAACTCTGAGAAGGAGCTATATTTTCAGTTACAATCTTTACTGATGATGAGAATTTGTAATACATCCAGGTTTTCACAGCATTTATGTTGGATCCTCTCTCTATGTTTATTTTTTGTTATTACACATTATTAAGTGGAGAAGAGTTGTAGAGCCAATACCATTTCAAGTTCCTTTGATCTGTCTGATTACCTTCCTGTTGATCCAGCAGGTTTGATCCAAACAATAATGTGCCTGCTTTTGACATCTTCTCTGAAGTTTCACCTAGAAGACATCCCTTTGTACCTCTTAATCTCTTCCAGATGGTGTTGTCCTGTACTCTACTTAAGGAAGTTATATGGAAGTTGGTGGATCACTAACTTCACCACTTCCTTTTAGAAAACCCATGTTTTCCTGTTGTCTGGATTACCCTCTGCTTGCACAATGTTCAAGGAGATTTTTCACCTCCATGGTTTCTTCAATACATGGCATTGTTTCAACCTAAAGAAGGAATAGGTCCAGTCCTAAAAATGATGGTTTTTTATTTTGACTTGCCTTACCCTTAAACAAGCTAGGCTGGAGTTATGTTCCAAACAGGACAATAAAATACAAGGAAATCCCTAAAGAAGCATTTAGGCTATCTATCATACATGAAAAAACTTTGAGATTCTTAGTTCACATGTTTTTGATCAAAAAATGCTTAAGCCACCCACGAACTTACAACGTGATCTCAGTCGGGTGGTCCTACGCTATCTTTACCTCTCAATAGAGCCAAATTCAGGCCTCTCATCCGGTCAACCGACCTCCATTATCCAGATAGAAAGAAATAAAAAACACCAACCTTGCAAGCTGCATTCATATAACAGCCTGTGAAAATGGGTGGGGTGCAGAAAGCCAAAATGAAGGCATCTCTTCCTCCCTATATAGATTAAAAGCAATATATGCCAAATACAACGTATAGTTCTGCACAAAAAAACATTTCTGAAAAAACACCCGATGAGAGGCCTGAATTTGGCTCTATTGAGAGGTAAAGATAGCGTAGGGCCACCCGACCTGAGATCACGTTGTAAGTTCGTGGGTGGCTTAAGCGTTTTTTGATCAAAAGCATGTGAACTAAGAATCGCAAAGTTTTTTCATGTATGATAGATAGCATAAATGTTTCTTTAGGGATTTCCATGTATTTTATTGCCCTTTTTGCAGTTGTGTGCCACTGGTAATGGTGTGCATGTGTATATATATATATATATATTAAAATTATATATTATATATAATATAATATATATATATATTATTATAATTTAAAATAATATAATATATATATATATATATATATATATATATATATATGCCGCAACCCTGCCAGTGGCACCCAGGTTCACATTGTGTTTTTTCAAAAATGTTTTTTTGTGCAGAACTATACGTTGTATTTGGCATATATTGCTTTTAATCTATATAGGGAGGAAGAGATGCCTCCTTTTTTTTTTCTGCACCCCACCCATTTTCACAGGCTGTTATATGAGTGCAGCTTGCAAGGTTGGTGTTTTTTTTATTTCTTTCTCTCTAGATAATGGAGGTCGGTTGACCCGATGAGAGGCCTGAATTTGGCTCTATTGAGAGGTAAAGATAGCGTAGGACCACCCGACCTGAGATCACGTTGTAAGTTCGTGGGTGGCTTAAGCATTTTTTGATCAAAAACATGTGAACTAAGAATCTCAAAGTTTTTTCATGTTCCAAACATAACTCCAGCCTAGCTTGAATTCTATAGGCATAGTAGTTCCTTCAATAGGCCCAGTGTTAGGGACCCTCAGAGAGGATAAACAGAAAGTGCATCCTATCACAAGCCCACAAGGCTGTCTCAGCCTGCTTGCTGACCCAACCCTAAGCAGTCGACAGCAACTAGGCGGTGGTCCCTACCCTGATAATGTGCAAACACAAAACAGAAAACTACAATGTAGAAGGGTGAGGCGAAAATGGGTCAGAACCAGAGAAAGCAAAAAAAGGTACAGATAAAAGGATGTCAAAGAGGTGGGCAGAAGGTCAGAATTCCAGATAATCCAAAATGTATTCAAAGCGAACCAACTCAAGCAAAGGCTATAACCAGCACAGATCCCAGTCAGAAGTGATATAAAATAATATGTCAGAGTCCCAGGCCAGGCTGTGATTGGGCCTGCCCTCTGACATCCAGACACAGAGAACCCAAACTAAGTAGCTAAGGTAGCAGTCAATCATAATCAGTCTCAAGCTTCTGCAGCCTAGAACTAGGCCAGCAGAAAACAAACCGCCAAGGAGATGTCAAAGTCCAGCAATCACCAACAAGGCAGTGTTTAGACTGGAACACAGAAAACAGCTAGACAAAAGATCATGGACAAAAGCGCATCCTCCACCATACCTTCCCGACAGAGGACAGTGCCGAGAGTTGAGCAGGTGCAATTATCACACACAGTTCATTTTTGATTCACTTTCCCCATAACATTGTTAATACTTAATGTTATTGTAATGGTGACATTATTAATTAATTAGCAAAATACACAGGAGGTTAAAAACCACTAATAGTTATTTATTATAATCAATTACTATTATGTTATTTTAATTTACAACTTACTATTTAACTGTTCTTGCCAGAAGAATTTTTAGTGCTACTTAATAGTAGCTGCGGCAACTCATGAAAATGATAAATATTTATAAGTGTGTTTGTGCCAAATTCTGACGTTGATGGACAATTTCTGACTGCATATTTGTAATCAGCAACCTCAAATTATATAAAATCAGTTCAAACATCACAGGCAGTACAACATTTTTTTTCCCATTTTTTGACCAGTTTTTAAATACCCCGTTGCCATCTGTTGTTTGCTCTCACTCGGGTTGTTGTTTTTTTGGGTTTTTTTGGGATTTTCAAAAAAAATGGGGGACTAGAATGGTTTTTTGATCAGGGGATTTTACTAAACCCCACTTTGGAGTGGGAGAAAAAAGTATGCAATTACATCCTATTTATTGCCGCTCTGAATTACTTTAGTGCAGGTGGCTATCAAATAGTTGGGCTATTTTTTATGGTTGTTGTTGGATTCCCAGGTTTTCCAGATTATTGAGTCCTGAAAATACAGTCTACAGTATAGTAGGAATTGACCTACATATATAAGGTTTTCTTAATTGTTTTTACTTTAAAGGGGTTTTGCCCCCATGTAATGTTGACGTGGTAATCCAAAAAGGGTTTTAAAACTTTTCTAAAATATATGTGTTAAAAAAATAAGCCTGTGAGAGCTACAGCATTTCTCAATCCCCCCTTTTTCCTAAAACTTCCATAGACCGACACAGGCTGACAGGCCCCGGGTTGCGTGAAACACTTTTTTTCTGAAGACAGGCAAAATGAAATGGCTTTTAAGGGGACGGGGGGGGTTAGAAAAGGCAGTCTGTGTTTGCTGTATTTGGAAAACCATGTTGTACTGTTTATTATTTCATTAAGTTTTGAGACGCTCCCCTTTTCCCCATACTTCTCACCCCCTCCCCCCTCGCCCCCCAAGCCTTCATGTCAGCGTGATTTGTTGACTTTCCCTGTGTGGTAAAAAGGTGAGTAACTTGGTTTGGCCAAAGCCCTTTAAGACTTCTGTTGCATATGAAAAAGTTTTAGGCACATTACTTTTTGTGAAATATCTGTTGATATGCACTTGACATTTACAGCATAAGTCACAACTCAAAAACAGCCAGTCTTTTAGACCTGTGGATAATTGAACTACTGTCTAACCTACAGTACTAATCCAACATTTTCATTAGAAGTCAATGCCCTTTTTTTTTCACCACTAAAAGTATGTTAAAAATTGTAGACCTTTTATATTGTTAAATTTGCTCTTTCCCTGCAATGAATTCAAAAATGATTTTTTAAAATTTTTTCCTCCTTTAAAATATGTTTCCAGTAAATTAACTGTCCAAATGAATGCAGAGGGATGTGACGACTTTTAATTCCCGGTGTCACTAGTAGTACGAGTCTTTGTCTCCAACTGATAATTAATAGATGATAGCATTTTCTTGCTATGGATGGCTGACACAGCTGCCCGGGTTTTTTAAAAAGGGTTTTTTAAAATATTTTAGGAAAAAAAAAAAGGTTCTTTTGGGGTTTCATTTATTATTTGAAATAATCGATCAGTTGATATGCAAGGTATTTACCTTTTTTCCAGTGGACTGACAAAGTCTAAAGGGATTTCTTGCAGGATTTTTCTAGCGTACATGAAATGATAAATAATAGTAATGCTTAAAGCACAGCTTTTGTCATTGAAATAAACTCTCATGGCTTTTTATAGTTTCCCTTTGATTTTGGGTAAATTTTGGCCCAAAAAGGCCCCTTTGGTTGGGAAGGGATTGCGCGGGAAATTTGCAATATTCCCAACTTGTGTGAAACTGGCCTTATTACAGAAAGTAATAAAGATTTTCCTGTCCCAAATTTCCCCGGGTGTTTAAAAGGGGGTTACCCATTGTCCCTTTGTAAGCTATCCTTTTTATTTTTTCTTGCTTTCCCTGCCCTTTGGGGCAAATTTTTACCTATATTGCTCTGTTTTAGTTTTTTTCGGGTGTTTTCCCCTGACTGTTGGGGCCCGGGCCCTTTTTTGACCTTCTGTTATTGTTTTTTTTTTTTGCCTGTGTTTGTGTTTTTCACCTCTTGTGTTTTCTCGCAGTCTTTTTTTGGGGGATCTACTCGTGTGCCCCTGGCCGGTTCCTCACAGTAATTTTGAAATATATAAACCTGTTTAATAGGTATGTAATTCTATTTCTATCGGCATTAGTGTATCATGTTCTTTTGCTTGTTTTAGCAAGAAAGACCATAAATATAGAAACAGCTTTGAAAGTAATGCCCAGGTGGATTTCCACAAAATATGAGGAAACAAAAGTAAGGAAGTCAGGAGTATGAAGTCAAAAAAGCTTTCTAAATGTGAAATTGTCCTATGAAAGGGAATTGGGCTTGAAATTTGTTTTTTCATGTGGTTTTAAAGGGGTTGTATTAGATTTTTCCCAAAACCCTATTCGTCTAAAACCTGTGAGTGTGAACATATCTAAAAATCTAAAATTTAAACCCAACCGGGTATTTTACTGTTGTTTGTGTATACATTTTTGTGTATAAGCGTGGGACGTTATATTAAAAACCCTTTAATTTACAACTTTTTTTAAAGTGGTAAAAGGCGGATTTAAAAGATTTCCCTCTTTAGAATTTTTTCTAGAGTTTTTTGGCTATCGGGAAATTGGTGTCCCATTTCTAGTTTTGAACAAAGAGGAAGATGATCTCCCAAAAAGAAGGTTTTTTTTTATTTTTACAACTAAAAGGAAACTTGTCACTTTGAATATGCTATCTGATCTCCAGACAGCATGTTAGAGTGAGAGGAGCTAAGCAGACTGATAAATAGTTTTGTAGAGAAAGAGAAATTTTTTAAAAATTTTAAACTCTTTGCTTTTTTCGGGTTTAAAGGGGTTTTCCATTTGGGTTTGGGGTCCAAAAAAAATGGAATTGGTTTTTTTTTCCCACTTATCTTTGTATGCATTAATCCAAAAAAAGGCTGTCAATCAGTGAAAGGGCCCCCAAATGGGAAATCCCATTTAGTGGAAACCCCCAAAAGGGAAGAAATTTATGCTATTTTTCATACATGAAAAACTTTGGACTCTCGGTTCACATATTTTGACCCAAAAGATTTTTAAAACTGCCCAGGGACTTTCAACGTGATCTCAAAATGGGGCAGTCCTATCCTATCTTTACCTCTAAATCGCCCCCAATCGGGGCCCCCCGCTGGGCCCAAAAAGAAAAAAAAACAAGAAAAAAAAAAAAAAAAAAAAAAAAAAAAACAAAAAAACCCAAAAAAAAAAAAAAACAAAAAAAAAAAAAAAAAAAAAAAAAAAAACAAAAAAAAAAAAAAAAAAAAAAGGGGGGTGCGCGGGGGGGGGGGGGCTGGGGGGGGGGCGGTGGTGTGGGGGGGCTGGGGGGGGGGCGGGGGTGGGGGGGGTGGGGGGGGGGGGCGGGGGGGGGGGGGGGGGGGGGGGGGGGGGGGGGGGGGGGGGGGGGGCCGGCCTCCATTTTAGAAGAAAAAAAAAACACCCAACCCGCCAGTGGGCCCCTTTCTTTACGTTTTTTGGGGAAAATTTTGGGGGCAGAAAAAAATGGAAACCCCTTTTGTTCCCCTTATTTTTTTTAATGGAAAAATGCTTCCCTTTTGGTTCTTTTCCCCCCCCCTCCTTTTACAGGCTTTCATAAGAAGGGCAGGTTGCCCGGTTGGGTGTTTTTTTTTTTTTTCCCCTCTGAATTTAAAGGAGGCGGTTTACCCCGCGGGAGGCCTGATTGGCTCGATTGAGAGGGAAAAATAGGATTGGGGCTTTCCGATTTTTTTTATCACGTTGAAAGTCGTGGGCAGCTTAAAAAATCTTTTGATCAAAAAATGTGAACCGGGAGTCTCAAAGGTTTTTTTTTTATTTTAAGGAATAAGGGGTTTTTTAAATTTCTTTAAAATTTCCCAAAAATTTTGGTTTCCCCTTTTTAAAGGGGTTTTTGCCCTTAGGGCGGGGGTCTTTTGCGTTTTTATGTATTTTAAAAAATGGTGGAACAAACCCCCCCGTGGGACCCCTTTTTTTGTTACGTTTTTTAGAAAATTTTTTTGGCAAAAATACTTTTATTTTAAAATTGAAAAACACCTTTTTAATGGGATCCTAAAAGGGGGCTTTATTTTTTTTTTGGGGTTATTCTCAAAAGGCCGAAGGGGAATTTTAGGGTTTTTTTTTATTTTTTTTCCTTTAAAAATTGGGGGGTTTCCCCATTTTTCATTAAATTTAAAAAATTAAACCCCATTTGAGGCCCCGGAAATTGGGGGGCCAGCCATTCCTATTTAAAGGGGGGGGGGGTAAAAAAGGGTTGGGTTTTTAATTTAAAACCCCAAAACATTTTTCAAATTCAGGGGTTTTAAAAAAATTTTAAAACCAAAAAAAATTACTTTTTTAAAGTTAAAAAAAGGGCCATGGTTTCAGGCTTTTACGGGATTTTGGGTTGGAAGGGGGCAAAAAGAAAAATTTAAATCCTTTTTTTTGCTGCTGTTGGAAGTTTTCCTAAAAGTTAGAAAAAAATTTAAACGGTTTTTTCCCAAGGGTTTTGGGGAATTTTTTAAAGAAAAAGTTTTTTTTAATTAAAAACTTACCTTTAAAACCCCTTGGGGGGAACCAAAAAACCCTTTAAACCACAAGGGTCCCAAAAATTTTTTAAAAAAAAAACTTTCTGGAGGGGAGGGGGGGAAAGCATTTTTTTTTGTTTTAAAAAGAAAAAAAGCATTTAATTTTTAAAAGGGAAATTTTTTTAAAAACTTTAAAATTGGGGCCTTTTGGGTTTTTTTTAATTTTGAGGTTTTTAAAAAGATTTTCATTGAGATAATCTTTCACTGAAAAATTAAGTATGCTAATAATAAAATTTCGTTCTGATTTTATATTGTTAAATTTTTTTTTAAATTTAAAAAATTTTAAAACCTTTTTTATATGTTATTTTGTAAGTTTAAAATTTTTTTTGATCAAAAAAGTAGGTCCAAATGGGAAGCTGTACAAAAGTTTTTAAGGAACATTTTTTTAAGGAACAAAAAATGCTGAAAAAGCAATAATTTTTGTGTGCAGTGGAGACATTGCCTTAGAGCTATCATTTAGTGTTGTGTGTTGGATTGGAGTCAATGTAAAAATTTTACCAAAATTTTAGCAATTCTATATTGGTTGTCCCTAATAAAATTTTAGTGAAAACGACTGAAAAGAGGTCCCGTAGACTTCTATAGTAAAAACATCCTGTTGTCTCCATAGAATGTTTTTTTTTTTGTGTTCGTTTTTTTAAACATGTTGCAGGAAACGACTGAGAAGGCAGAAAATTTACTACTGGAGTCTATGTAAAGCACTGAACGCTTTTTGGTACTTTTTTGGCGTGTTTTTAGAACTTTTTTTGCAGAAATCCATAGCAATTATAATGCCTTGCATTTCTGCAAAATAAAAACGAGCAAAAAGAGCAAAACACGCAATAAAAAAGACGTATTTTTGGCAGCTTTTGACAGGCAGTGGACGAAAAACTCAGTTTTATGAACGTTTTTAGGATTTGGTTTTCAGTGAGTATTTCCAATGCCGTGTAGATCTAGTTTAACAGTCTCTGGGATGATAGGTGACATGACAAAAATTTCTAGGCAAAATTACATTTAATGCAACTTTTTAACTGTTTAGCAGTGTCAGAAACAAAAAGAAAAAAATAACTAGATGCTTCTAAAACTAAATATAAAATTGTAACTGTTTGCGTGTCAACCCTTTGTCTTTATACAAAGCTTCTATGTGTCAGAGGATTGCATTCTGCTGTTCAATAAAATCTTCAGGGATACTTTCCCTTTCTTCTTGTGAACATCTGCAAAGCTCTGTCTCAAAAGTTCAGTGCATTTTCTGATTTAAGTTATCATAAAAACATTTGAAGATGTTGAAGTCTTTGCTCTAGGGTCACCAATCCATTGTTGTCTTAACATCAACAAATTCTCTACAGTGCAGTTAAAGCCATTAACTTGCAGTAGAATTAACTCATTTTCAAGCCAAAGATTTTTTTCTGTAAGAACCACGTGATGTATTAAATGTATTTAACCTCATCAGCATTTGTAATGATAAATAATCAACACGTTATCACACAATCTCAATCTTATAGTGACCCTGCGTTTTTTCTAAGTAGCTGTATACATACTTCAAGAAACCTTTTTTTCTGCACAGTATATTCTGCCTTATGTTACTTACAAAACATTTAATATGTACACTCACCATTATGCAAGGGATGGTTTTAGGTATATTTAACAGGTTAATATGTATATTTGTATATTGCATATATGAGGTGTTAAGGGGTTAACTGACTAATCACTTTATTAAAAGTAGGGAGTGCTTCAATATAGAATGGCATAGCTGGGCCTGCAGCCAATCAGTGTGAGAGAGAGGGAAGACCTCGGGTACAGAGTTAAAAGTAGGATCTGCCATGTGCTGAGGCAGTCCTATTAGTGAGTTGTAATTTTTGAGTTACTTGTTGGAGTTAGAAGGATTCTATTCTGTACCAGCAAGAGGCTATCAATCTACCAGCCAGCGGTGGATGGAAAGGCAGCAGCAGATTAAGGATTTGTCTACATGGCATGATTTTACAGTTGGATTTTCACACGGATTTTAGATTTTGGAACCAGTGAAAATCCAATTGTTAACCATCCCCATAGACTTCAATAGAAAATCTGAGCTGTAGTCCAGACAGCTTGGATTTTCTGAGGTAGGAGTTCAAAGCCTATTGCTTTACAAAAACTCTTTGAACATGTACATTCTTCCACCGGGTTTACAGCATTAAATGTACTGTTCAATGTGATATAGGCCGAATCCAAAATCCGACTTCAAAATCTGCCCAAAAAGTTATAAAAAATTAAAACAATTGTAAAATGTCATCAGAATCTGTTATAGAATCCGACCAGTAGTTTACAATTGCTGTGTGGACGTACGCTAACACCAAAGGGAGAGAGTTCCCACTGAGACAGAGAAAGACACAGCAAGAGAGAAAAAAAGAGAGGAAGAAAGAGAGAAAGAACAGACAGAGTAATTGTGAAGAGAGAAGAAGGGAGACAGGCTATGCTTTGGCATGGGAAAAGAGAATGCCAGAAGAAAGAGAGAAGAGAGTTGTAGCTGACCCTTGGCCATTTAGGCTTGACACATTGGAAACTGTCTTTAGGGAGCAACAGCTAGAAAAAGAAAGAAGGAAGCTACAGAGTGAAGCAGTGTAAGGTGCATTTGGGGAATGTGCCAGGACAAGTGAAGAGTTATTATGTGTAAATAAGCCTATAAAAGTAATGTCTGCGTGAGAAGAAACATGTCTGTTGACTTCAAAATCCTGCAAGGCCCAAGCTGAGAAGAATCTATGGTTGATTTCCCTGTGCCAGTGCACTATACATTCCAGCAATCCCACACCGGTAGGGCTGATGTCCAAACACATCTGCTACACAACCAGCACAAATCTGCCACTTTACAACTACACAGTTGCAGTGTTTCACATTTCTTAAATTCATATATTTCTTCTCTAGGTTTCTTGACTGTTCCATGTTCTTTTAAATCTATAGAATCAATTTTGTTCTCCTTTTTCACTAGAACGAGCCACTTCAGCCCATGTGTTGTGTTCTTGAAGTACATTTTATTTGATGATGACAGTTTTAGTGGTGAACCAGGCTTTATGAACCTCTCCATTATTATATACCTTTTAACAAATTTGTGAAATTGCTGAACACAGAAAAGTGAATAAATAAATGCTCATTTTGACACAAAAAAAGCCAAATGTGGTGTACAAGCTAAGAACAATACTATATCTACATATATGGCGATATGTATGAACAGGGCTGTACCAGTTTTCTGGTGTACTTTGAGCCAAAAAGAACGTATGAACAGGTGCACTCCAAACTTTGGCTTGATAAGTGCCTTTTTAATGCTCCAAAGACACTTTTTAATGCATCAAAGATTTGGGCTGTTTTGGAGGAGTGTCACACCACATTCATAAAAGTAGACACATTTATGATTCTTTGACACCAAATATAGCACAGAACAGTTGGAACAGCCAGACCAGGTTAAAGGTGGTGCCCGAGCCAGACTTGTCAGATTGGCACTAGACTGCGCCTGTATGTATGAACTGCAGAATAACAGGTTCATACATTCTGGTACATTCTACACTACCTTAAAGTGATTTAGAACTGGCCTGTCAGCACCAGGATTCATACATGTCGCCCATAGTATTTGTTTGTACTTATATAGTGTATATGCTGTATATATACTGTATATACAGTTGGGTCAAGAAATATCTGGACAATGGCACTATTTTCATCATTTAGCTTCTGTACACTACTTTAATGGATTGTAAGCAAAATAATCAATATGTAATTGAAGTGTAGACTTTGGGCCACATGTATGACAATTGATCTAAGATTCACTTTGTTGCCCATAGCAGCCAATCCAGCTCCCTTTTCATTTCATATGGTGCTTTGGAAAAATGAAAGGGGCACTCTGATTGGTTGCTATGGGCAACAAGGTGCATTTTAGACCTAGACAGTTTTCATACACGTGGCCCTTTATTTCAAAGGGTTTAACAAAATTATAGCATTAACAATTTATTGATTACACACACTTTTTGCACAGTCCGTTCATTGTCACAGGCTCAAAGTGATTGGAGCAGGGATCCCAGGACACACCAAATAGACGTAGGTAATTCTTAGTATGAAGATGAGCTTTATTTAAACATTGTGGCTCAGATGCATCAAGGAAAAAAAAAAGAAGGAGGGGTATGGAATAAAATGTGCAAAAGAAAAGTTCGTATGATGTCAAACTCAGTCCAATCTGGAGCAAGGCTGTGTGATCTAATGGTAAACAAGTTAGTTCTATTGTTCATAGGGTAGAGTGGTTTTACTGGTTACATAATCACCCAGTGTGGCCTGTTATCTTAATATTACATGACAGATTTAGGAAATAAGAGGCCTGGATTTGATTCGAAGCATTACACGGTAGTTGTGCATATGGTCTCTTTACCCCTTAACCGACCCTGACGTATGGGTACGTCAGGGTGGTGTTAAGGAGATGTGTAACAGGATCACAGCGCAACCCTGTTACACTGCCACCGTGTGTTTGCGGCTAATTGCAGCTAACACCCGGCGCTTACAGCCCGGGGGATGGCGCCGCCCACCTGCGCTGTTTAACCTTTTAGACGCCACGTCTAAATGAATGAAAAACGGTGCTGCGCCCCTTTCTTCAGTCCGAGCAGGACATCAGCAATAAGATCGCCGAGTCCCGCTGGGCTAATATGGCAGCTGGGAGACTTGTGAAGGCCCGAAACAGGAAGTGGGGAAAACGCCACCTTGGTACACCCTAATGCATTGTCTATGTAATGCATTATGCTGTATTAACGATCACGCCCCCTAGTGGTAAAGCACCATAGGGGGGCTCAATGTTAAAGTAAAAAAATAAATAAATAATAAAGTTTTATAGTGTAAAAAAAAAAAGTATTAAAAGTTAAAATCACCCCCCTTTCACCATTTTACAAATAAAAAACAATAAAATAATAAAAGTTACACATATTTGGTATTGCCGCGTCCGAAAAAGTCCGTTCTATAAAAATATAACATCATTTTTCCCGTACACTGAACATTGTAGAAGAAAAAAATTCCAAACGCCAAAATTGCGTTTTTTTGGGGTCATTTCATGTCCTATAAAAATTGGAATAAAAGTGATCAAAAAAGTTGCATGCATTCCAAACTGCTAGCAATAAAAAGTAAACTTCTTCCCACAAAAAATGCCTCCCTAGTGACGTCCATAGGTGTTAGTACAAAAATGTTTTTGGTCGCACAAAATGGCACCGCGGCGCAAATTTCAAATATAAAAAATGTCTGGAATTTTTTTACGGTACTAAAACATAATGGAAACCCTACATGTTTGGTATTGGTGGATCCACATCAACCTGTAGGATACAGATAACAAATCATTTTTACTGAAGATTGAATGCCGCAAAAACAAAACTCCCGCAAATATGGCGCAAGTACATTTTTTTTTTTCACATTTTGCCCCACTTAGAAATTTTTTGCCATTCCCCAGTATATTCTATAGTAATATGAATAACCCCACTGGAAAGTACATCTTGTCCCACAAAAAAAAAAGCCCTCATATGTCTATGTAGGTAGAAAAATAAAAACGTTATGGATTTTGGAAGGCAAGGAGTAAAAAAATGAAGAGTAACATTTTTTTTTTGTTTGTGTTAAAGGGTTAAAGAGGTGTTTCCATTTCACACATTGATAACATATGCCAGTGTATGATAGGTGTGGGTTCCAGCTCTGTTTAGTATGAAGAGTAGGCTGCTCTTAATCGCCTATTACCTGCTTGGCTGTACCCATAACTCTCATAGAAAATAATGGAAAGTAGTGTGCAAGGAGGGCCAACTGTCCATTCTGAACAGAGACTTTTAGTGATTAGTTCCCATCACACATTGTTGGCATATCCTTTTGATATGCCATTAATGTGTAAGATGAGGGCAACCCTTTGCCATTGATAATGATGTGACTGTGAATAAATGTAGATGAGAATTCTGAAGTGTATAGAGTTATAATTTCTGCTCAGATTCAGTCATATGTGGAAAAAAAAGATAGGATTGTGCATTTCAATATAGATAATGACCAAAAACATATCACTAAAACAACCATTATTGAGCTTCTTAACCCCTCAAGCACCACGTCTGAAAATTACCAGCTACAGTTTTTTAGTTTTTGAGTTTCAACAGTCATAACTTTTTTTCATTTTTCAATGATGCTTTTTTCAAAGTTGTATACTTCTGTATGCTAATACATTACACTCTGTGCCAGTATGACATAGGCTGCTATAAGGGCAATACACAGTGGGGCACATTGACCAATATTGTCTAACTCTTAGGCAGTTCTAAGTTAGACTAGACAGACTTACAATGCACCAGATTTATCATATTGTTGATAAATCTGGTGCATGTTAGAACTGTCTAATCTGTAGTTTGTACCATTTTTAAGTTGGCTTACTTTTACGTCACAAACTGCAACAAAATTCTGGCGCGTTTTTTGTCACATTTAAGCCACACTCCTTTTCCACAAAACTACACGCTTTTGCCGAGGTCACGCCTCCTTTGTCAGACGAGGCGCAGAAGTGCCTGAAACTGTCTAAAACACATAGTAAATGGGGTGTAAAGCTTGTACCCCATTAATTCTGGTGAAAATTGCGCCAGAATTCTGGCACAACTGCCTTGATAAATATGCCCCAGTAGGTTTACTATGCAGACAGCCCTAGGGATACTCTAGGTCCCAATGGATGACTGTACAGATATTCATCAGGTTCCATTAGACACTTTGAATCCCGGTGACCCGATGGAGCCAGGAAATCCCGAAAACCAGTGCCATGTGGACATACCCTTACAATTAAATAAATAAAACTATACCATCTATAGTTCTGTTTCCACCTCACTTCAAATAATATGAGCATCTAGCAAACTCTGATTAATGGATGTCTGTTCATAACACTTCTGAAAAAAAGCTTAAATCTAGCCCAAGGTTGCATTTTCTGCTTTATTACATAGTGCATTCAATAATTCAGATCTTAACTTGTGCACTAATAATCTCCAATGAGCACATATCCTGAAAATCAGTTGGAAATCTGAATTATTTTTTCATCTGTATTTGCATGAGTGAAAATAATTTGAAAAGCTTTAAAAATAAAGCTAAATATGTTTTTATTCCCATTGGCAACCATGTAAGCTGATCATCAATTTACTAGGACATGTAAATGAGACATTTAAGCCTCATGTTTTGTGGAAATCTCATTCATAATATGAAAAATGTGTAATAAGTAGACTAATTTTCTCTTCAACACAGTTGGGTCCTGCCTTATTTTACCAGTTGCTTGTTCTGTACATAATTTCATATTTCATAAATAGGATGTTAAAAATTAGAGCAGGACATGCAAATCCCATATTGTGATTTCAGAATATTTTCCTTGGTTTGTGCTCAGCATGGGGTCACAACAAAAAAGCATAAGTTTAACTAGGGAATATAATAGCTACAGTTCTCTCCTTGTGTACTGTATTTTTCGGACTATAAGGCGCACATAAAAGCCTAAGATTTTCTCAGAAATCGAAAGTGCGCCTTATAGTCCGGTGCGCCTTATATGTGAATCAATTTTTCACTTTCAGTTTTCAGTTTTCAGTCTTTGTTCAGAACGTATTTACAGCTAATTTAGTGACACTGATTGTAACTGATTTGCAACTGATTTGCAACTGATTTACAATAGTAAATACGTTCCGAAATAAGTTACAAATCAGTTGCAAATCAGTTGCAAATAAGTGCCACTGGCGCGTATTTCGCGCCGGATTTACAACCCATTCTTTACAGCGGGTGATTCCGTCGCGAAATAAGGCACAATAAGTGGCAGGACCATTGTAAATCCGGCCGTATTGCGGCTGCAATCCGCGGCGGCAATACGGCATGAAAAAATGAAGAATGGCCTATACGGCTACCATAGTCAGAAGCGTCACTACGTGCGGTGATACGTACAGCTCTGTGTGCAGAATATCTGTGTTTCAACATTGTCTGTGCATTCAATACCGTACTGTAAATTTTTTATACCCACTACCCGAAAAATGCCTCCTGTTAAGAGACATGCTTATGATGCTGATTTTAAGCTTAAAGCTATAAGTCATGCAGTAGAGCATGGAAATAGAGCAGTTGCCAGAGACTTCAACATTAATGAATCAATGGTGCGTAAGTGGAGGAAACAAGAAGATGCCCTGCGCCAGGTAAAGAAGACCAAACTGAGTTTCAGAGGAAACAAAGCAAGGTGGCCACATCTGGAGGACAAACTAGAACAGTGGGTTATTGAACAGAGAAGCGCAGCTAGAAGCATCTCCACTGTCTCTATTAGACTCAAAACCACAGCATTAGCACGCGAACTGGAGATCAAGGACTTTCAAGGTGGTCCTTCATGGTGCTTTCGTTTCATGAAAAGGCGTAATCTCTCCATCCGCACCAGAACTACTGTCTGCCAGCAGCTGCCAAAGGATTATGAAGAGAAGCTGGCCATTTTCCGCACCTACTGCAGAGCCAAGATAAGTGAAAAGAATATCCAGCCAGAACACATCACTAACATGGATGAGGTCCCCCTCACTTTTGATATCCCTGTACAACGTACTGTTGAGAAAACAGGGACCAGTACGGTCTCTATACGTACCACAGGACATGAGAAGTCCTCTTTCACTGTGGTTCTCGCCTGTCAGGCTAATGGCCAGAAACTAACACCCATGGTCATTTTTAAGAGGAAGACTTTGCCCAAAGAACAGTTTCCAGCTGGTGTCATCATCAAGGCTAACCAAAGGGCTGGATGGACCAGGAGAAGATGAGTGAGTGGCTGAGGGAGGTCTATGTCAAGAGACCGGATGGATTTTTTCCCCAATCCCCATCCCTATTGGTGTGTGACTCCATGCGTGCCCATTTGACCGATACTGTCAAAGCCCAAGTGAAGAAAACAAATTCACTGCTTGCTGTCATTCCGGGTGGATTAACCAAAGAGCTCCAGCCGCTAGATATTGGTGTCAACAGGGCATTTAAGGTTAAATTGCGAGCTGCATGGGAGAATTGGATGACAGAAGGTGACCACACATTCACTAAAACAGGGAGGCAACGCCGTGCCAGTTATGCCACTATGTGCAAGTGGATCGTGAATGCCTGGGAGAAGGTATCAGCCTCCAGTATCATCCGAGCTTTCAAGAAGGCTGGAATCATCACTGAAGAGCTAAGCAGCAGCAACGAGACTGACTCAGATAATGATGAGGGGGACCCGAGAATGCTTGATGCAGAAATCGTGCAACTGTTTAACTCTGACACTGAAGATGAAGAATTTGATGGATTTGTGGGGGATGAATGAACTGAAAAAGTACTGTAAGTGTATTGATTTTTGTTACAACTTTACAAGTTGAGAGTTATTGTGAAAGTGTTGAATAAAGTTTGGCTTTCGCTCTGAACTTTGTTTCATTTAATGCGCCGCGCCTTATAGTCCGGTGCGCCTTATAGACCGGTGCGCCTTATATGAACGTCGCTCAATGTTAAGGCGCTCAATGTTAATGCGCCTTATAGTCCGGTGCGCCTTATAGCAGGTGGGGGGTTAGCAATAAGGGATCTTGGTAGGCCAGGCTGAGAAGATGTTTTCTCAGGGCCCTCTTAAAACTATGAGAGTTGTGAATGTGCCTGATCATCCGTGGTAGCATGTTCCAGAGAATTGGCGCCGCACGTATGAAATCTTGGAGACGGGCATGGGAGGTTCGGATGATTGAGGAATGTAATCTGATATCATCAGCAGAGCGGAGAGCACGGGTAGGGTGGTAGACAGAGATGAGGGAGGAGATGTAGGAAGGAGAAACACTGTAGAGAGCTTTATGGGTGAGAGTGATGAGTTTATGTTGGTGCCACACACTGAGACAGAGATAGCAGGGTAGGGTTGGTTAGAAGATGGTGGAAAGATAAGAAGTAGTGTTAGTAGCAGGGATATACAGTATCTATAGCAGATGCACCCAGGGCAGGATTGTGACATAAAAGAAGCCCTGGCAATCAAAACCAAAAAGCACATATACAATATTCCACCCCTCTATACCACACCGAAAATAGTAACACACAAATTTCACTTTATTAGTTCTCTCCCACCTCTAACACTATTCCCTTAAATATAAGGGATTTTGGCTACGCCATTTTTTATGTGTATTTTGTTGTATCCTTATTCTATATATGTAAGAAAAGTCGTACACCAAAGATAGACGTAGATTGCATCAGGCACGACACATTTACATGCGCCTAATTTATGCACCTAAGATGTCCTATTTTATGCTATGCAAGGCATACCACATGCTAGATTTATGAACCCACATAAGACAGGTTTATACACTCAGGTGCACCATACACTCATTTAATGGGCCTTATAACTGATGTGGCGGCGTCTCTTTTCGGACGTGTCACTTAATATATAGAAAATCCACAGCACACCTTGTAGTATTGTAGACCAGGAAGGGTGGTAGACAAATATGAGGGAGCAGATGTAGAGGGGTGAAGCACTGTGGAGAGCTTTATGGGTGGAAGTGATGAGTTTATGCTGTATTCTGTACTGAATGGGCAACCAGTGCAGTGACTGACACAGGGTAGATTCATCAGTACAGCAACTGGGCAGAAATATGAGCCTGGGTACTGCATTCAGGTCAAATTAGAGAGGGGAGAGTTTACAGAGAGGAAGACCGATAAGTAGGTAGTTACAGTAGTCAAGGCGAGGAAGAATAAGGCCAACAATGAGAGATTGAGTTGTTTCCACAATGAGAAAAGGATGGATTCTGGAGATATTCTTGAGGTGCACGCGACAGGAGCGGGAAAGAGATTAAATATAGGGAGTAAAGAACACATCAGAATCTAGTTTAACCCCAAGACAACGGGCCTGCTGCCTAGGAGCTATGGTGGTACCACACACCGAGACAGAGATAGCAGGGGAGTAGGTTAGTAGATGGTGGAATGACAAGAAGTTCAGTTTTAGTGAGGAAGGACATGATGTCAGAGACAGCGGACGGACAGTCATTGGTGTTTTGTAGGAGAGGTGTATAATTGAGTGTCATCAGTGTAGAGATGGTACTGAAAGTCAAATCTGCTGATGGTTTGTCCAATAGGGGCTGTGTAGATTGAAAACAGGAGAGGACCAAGAACCGATCCCTGTGGAATCCCAACAGCAAGAGGAAGAAGAGAGGAGGTAGAACCTGCAAATGAGACATTGAAGGAGCAGTCAGAGAGGTAGGATGAGAACAAAGAGAGAGCGGTGTCCTGGTGGCCAATGGCGCTGAGCATGCTAATCAGAAGTTGGTGATCCATGGTGTCAAACGCTGCAGAGAGATTTAGGAGAAGCAACAACAAGTAGTTGCTCTGAGATTTAGCTGTGTGGAGATCATCAGAGACTTTAGCTAGAGCAGTTTCTGTGGAGTGTAAAGAAACGTGACTGTAGAGGATCGAGAAGAGAGATAGCGGATTACATGAGAGCACACAAAGCATTCCAGGCGTTCAGGGATGAAGGAAAGGTTAGAGACTGGTCGGTAATTAGCAGCGCTGGACAGGTCCAGAGAGGACTTTTTCAGTAAAGGGGTTATATTGGGGGAAGTAGGAATGTGAGTATATTTATCCCACAGATGTTTTATAGATTTTTTAGTTGTTGGCCATGAAAATGAAAAACATAATTTTTAATTTAGTTTTTGCTGAAACTTTTTCATTTTCAAAGAAATCCTGGATGAAAAGCAACATAACATTAGTTATGTAATTTCTGAGAGCCAGAATCTATTTTCTGTATACAGAGCTGTATAAGAAGTTATTATCTGAGGGATCAGTTGACATTTTAATTGGTACCATTTTGGGTTTCACACATCTATTTGATCCCATCAGTATCAACATGATATAGGTTTTTTTTTACATTTTACTATTTTGACACAATAGAAATGCTTGTATAAAAAAAAAAAAATATGTTGTCATAGTCTGAGAGACATAACTGCTTTATTTTTCTGTCTTCATTTCTGTATAAGAACTTTGGGCCTCATGTATGAAAACTGTCTTGGTCTAAGACTTTAATCTTTGCCCATAGCAAACCAATCAGAGCTACTCTTTCAATTTTCCAGAACACTATATGAAATAAAAGGGGAGGTCTGATTGGTTGTTATGGGCAACAAAGAAAGTCTTAGACAGTTTTTACCTTTTGTTTTTTGAGGGATCAGTTGAAATTTTCATTAGTACCATTTTGGGTTTTATGCATCTCTTTGATTCCTTTTTATTAAGGATTTTGGGAGGGAGGATAAACAAAATTCAGCAATCCTTTTAGTGTTTTATATTTTTTAAAGCGCTAACTATGTGATGTAATTGACATGATAACTTAACAGCTCCATACAATTACAGAGATACCAAATTTATATATTTGTTTTATGATTTACTGATTTAACACAATGAAAACACCTTTTTGAAATGAAAAAGGAAAACACATTTTTGCATTGCCATAGTCTGAGAACCATAACTTTTAATTTTTTTCTGTATACACAGCTGTATATGGGCTTATTTTTAGTTTTACACTGAATAAAGAGAAATGCACAGCACAGTCCTTGTTAAACCATTTTATATAGAAATAATAGCACACCAAAAGGAGTCTTATATTGATATAAAGCAAATACTGTAAGTATTTTTAACCCTTTACCGACATAGGACGTATGGATACGTCCTGAAGCTGGTAAGCGACTCTGTAGCGAGATCGCAGCATGATCCCGCTGCACAGCCGCTGGGTGATAGCGGCTAATTGCAGCTAACATCCAGTGGTTACAGCATGGGGGAGCGCCGTCCCCAAACAGGAAGGGGGGAAACTACTATCTTTGCACACCCTAATGCATTGTATACACAATGCATTAGGCTGTATAACTGATCGCGCCCCATAGTGATGAAGCGTCCTAGGAGGACTCAAAGTTAAAGTAAAAAAATAAAAAGTTTTAAAGTGTAAAAAAGATAAAAAAAAGTATTAAAAGTTAAAATCACCCCTTTTTCACCATTTTACAAATAAAAAACTAAATAACAAAAAAGTTACACATATTTGGTATCGCAGCATCCAAAAAAGTCAGATTTATTAAAATATAACATAATTTATCCTGTACGCTGAACACCATAGAAGAAAAAAATTCCAAACGCCCAAATTGTGTTTTTTTGGTCATTTGACGTCCTATAAAAATTGGAATAAATGTGATCAAAAAAGTCACATGTATTCCAAACTGGTAGCAAAAAAAAGTACACTTCAGCCCGCAAAAAATGCACCATCACACAAGCCCATAGGTGGTAGTACAAAAAAGTTAGTGGTCGAACAAAATGGCGTCGTGGCGCAAATTTCAATAAAGGAAAATGTTTTGAATTTTTTTTACGGTACTGAAACCGTACATGTTTGGTATTGGCGGATACATATCAACCTGCAGAATACAGATAACACATAATTTTAACTGAAGAACAAATGCCATAAAAAAAAACTCCCACAAACATGGCGCAAGAACATTTTTCTCACATTTTGCCCCACTTAGAATTTTTTTGCCGTTCCCCCCGTATAAGGGCTTTTTAGAATGGAAAGGGGAAAAAAATTTTGAGCCATAAATTTCAAGACAGTCCGTCAGGAAAAGGGGTTTAAAGTCCCAAAAAAGGGGCTTTCCCCTTTAAAGGGTTTACATGCATAAATTGTGACAATACAAAAAGTGACGTTTCATTCAACAGACCTTACTCATACTCTAGTCACTGTATGTAGGCAGTGATGTATATAAATATACACACCCCATTATTTAAATATGTTTTATCCCTTTTTCCCCCTTTTTTTTTCCTTTCCCCCTTTCTCCACTCTTTCACAATTACCCCCTTCTTTCTTTCCTCCCCCCTTTCATTACCATTAATTCCCACTTTTTTAACTACTCTTTGGGTTTACCACAAATCCTACTTACTTTCCCATTTTCATTATCCTTTAAAGAATCTTCAACTTTCCCCCTTTTTCATATTATTTCCCTTACAATTTAACTTCCAGGGTTCCTAACCCCCAATTTCCCCCATACACTTTTTCCTGCCCAAAACAATTCTTACACACAAAAACGCGCAACATACTTAACACCTTACCGCTGCAGACAGTTTTGACCTTCTCGACAGAGTCTCATTTTCAAAATCTGACAGTGTCCCCTTTATGGTCTTTTTGGGTACTTTTTTTCTATCCATGTTTTTCCATGAATCTTTCAACCCTATTTGGGGCAAATCTAAGAGTTCCAAACCCTTTGCCATTTTTTTTTCCCCAAAATTTCTTTCTGGAAAAAGATGTAAAAAAAAAGGGGTATGGCCAAACTTTTTCAATGTGCACCTACAACACAATTTAATACTTCAAAAATTTGGGTTTGAAACTGCCCCTACCAAAATTTTGGCGCAAAATACTCTAAAGCACCAAATTTTGATGGGTTGCATTTAAAAATGGGTTTTGGGGGCATAAAACCCTTTTATTTACACGTTCCTTTTTTTTATCTTAAACCTTTTAATAGAATTTTTTTGCATTTCAAATTCAAAATGTTTTCTCTTTTGTAAATTTAAAAAAGTAGGGAAAATTTTTTAAACAATAAAAATGCTTTGTTTTATTTTGGAAAAAATATCAAAAATTTAGTTAACATTTAGAAAATTTGTAATTTTCAAAAACCCAAACCCTTTTGCTTTCAAGACAAATAAATTTTTTCCCCAAAAATAGTTTAAAAAGCCACATCAAAAGTTGCCCACGTATTGGGCCCTTCATTTTTTAAAAATTTTTTTTTATTTTAGAGGGCCCTTTGAACTATAGAAGTATTTCCCGCACATTTTTTCAAGAAAAAGTGGGAACATTAAAAATATTTTTTAAGGAAACCCCATTTCCGGTGGGCAAGCGGGGATTCCCCCCTTGGGGAACGATGGCCCCCCCCCGGGACTGAACACCCGCTCTGATGCCAACCCCTACCGGCCGGGGGGGACACTTGTCCACTTTCAAAAATACGGCAAGTTGCGGCCCACACATCCAGTTTGGGGTGCCCAGTAAATCCAGTGGATCTTCAACTTTGGGGGGGCAGAGTGCTGTCCAAGTAGGGCCCCCACCTATTGGGTTTAGGGGCTTTCCCAGGTCCTTCTGCTGCTGGGGACCCCTCCTCACAAATTGGGTTTAAGGAACTGCCATTTTCATTTACTCCAGAAATTAGGGGGGGGGGGTTTTTCTGGGGGTTGGGGGTAGGGGTACTCCTGCCCCACCCCCCCACCTTTCCCCGCACCGCGGGAGTAAAAACGGGAGTTGCTGAAGAAAAACCCCCGGGCAGACCTGTCAGGGGGAGGGAACGATGCCGCACAAAAACAGGGGGCAAACCCCACTCGGAAATTTCCCTATATATTTTTATTTTTTTTCCCCCTCTCACACTGGAAAAAGGCCCCATTTTTTGGGCCAGTAGCAGGGTCCAAATTGGAGAGCCAAAGTCCCACCCTCTCCGGTGCTGACTATTCGGGGGTTTACTAGCCAGGGAAATTACATGCGCGGGCCAAAACTGCACAAGTGGGCTTTCCCAGGGGGTCTCTGCCTCCATCTCCACTTAACGCCACCGGGTGGGTTTCGGGTCAAACTTCCTCTTTTTCCTCATCTCCTTTTAAACCCCCTCCACTGCTCCTCTCTTGTCACCTGGGTTTTGAAAATCCACTCATTTTACCAACAAAAAAATTTTCTTCCTGTCCTTTCTCCTCTCCTCCTCCTCCAATTTTAGTCCCCACCGGGGAACCCCCCCCCCATTGGCCGCAAGAATTTTGTCGCCATTTCTCCAGTTCCCTGCCCAAAAAAGATTTTTCCCCCATCTGTTCCAGGAAATAAGCAGTGGAATACGTTTTTCATCCCGTATCCTGGGGACTTTACAAATAGGGGTGGCCTCCTCGAATGCCTCAACAAAAAGGCCGGTGAAAACCCCCAAAGAGCGCCCCCTGGGGGACATCAAAGTTAAAAGAGGGGAGACCCTTTTCCCAGGGGGAATCATCAAAAAAAAGTTTAAAAGGGCCCTTTTTCTTTTTATACAATTTGGTGCAACATGAAACAGGCTGGAATTTCCCAAAGTGTGGAAACATTTTTTGGCATAAACAGAGGTGTTGGGGGGGGCCGTTCTGCCGCAGCAAAATCAAGGGGGGTTTTTTCCCCGTCTTTTTAGGAATTTTTTAGAAGTGCATGCAAAATTTTTTCCCGGCCAAAATTTTAGAATCTTTTGAAGACTGGAAAGACTTTTAGGAACCTTTTTCCCTAAACCCAAAATTAGGAAAAACATTGCCCTGCAGGGGGCAAAGGCCATCCCTTTTCCCCGGTTTCAAACCCTACCCCCATTTTCCTCCCTTGGGCCGTCCCATGGTTATGAATTTTCCCTTTTGGGGGCCCGGGGGAAAAGCCACAACCCTCAAATTTCTTTCTGCAGAAAGCGGAGCCCGTTCCTCCCCCCGTGGATTTCCTTCGCAAAAGGCCCAACCAGGGTTAAAAATTTCGTGACCCGGCTTGGGGCCCAAAACAAATGTGGGAAAAAATGGCAGTACTTGTGGAGGCTGAATTATGGTGGGGGTGGAGGGGGCGACATTGGCCAGGGCCAAGTTGACAACGTGGAAAAAAAGCGGCGTCTCCTGTCCAAAATTTTTGGGTTCCTTTGGGGAGGGAAAAAACCTTTTTACCCAGCTGTGCCATAAAAGGGCATGGGACTGCCCTGACCGTAGTTTTCAGCTTTCCCAAATTCCCCCGCTGGCCCCTGCACCTTGGGAAAAAACCGATAACCAAGGACCTTTGGGCCCCCCTTTAGTATCTAAAATATTTATTTTAAAATGCTGGGAAAAGCCCTTTTTGGGAAAAAAAAATTTCGGCTTTTGGGAAATCTCCATTTTCCCGGGTCTGCACAAGTCAATTTTTCCCTAATGGAGGGAGAGTTCACCATTTGGGAAAGGGAGGGCCCGGGGAAAACCAACAACTTGGACAGGAACACGGGCAGCTGCTGCACCTTAGGGTGGTTTGGAAAGCATTTCTGTTGTCTCTTTGCAATCGCCTTGCTGAAAAGACTGCTGGGGCCATGGGGTAGCGAGGAGCAAGGGGGCATTTTTGGGGCCGGGAGATGATTGGGCAAAAAGAAACAGCTCCCCTTTTGCAGAGGTGGTGGAAACCCGAAAATGGGTGCAATGGCATGTGTAAACCCCTGGGGCGCTGCTGCTGGGGTGCTTTTGCTCAGCGGGCTTATGGGGCCACCACCAAAATGAGCCACCTTTTTTCTCCCAAGGGCCCACCGGATGGGGACCCCCCCTGCAGTGGTTTTACGCAAAGGGGCCCTGGGGCCAACCTTTTTTCCCCGGCCCAAACCTTCCCCTTTCGCCCCCAATCCCACATATACCCCCAAATTCCCGGACCCCCCGGGTCTTTGCCAAAAAACTGCCACACTGCCGACTATCCGATTTTAAATGCCCAAAAGCTCCGCTTTTGAATTTACTACCCGCCCCCTGCTGCCTC
The DNA here is from genome assembly GCA_025379985.1 of Phyllomedusa bahiana. Taxonomy (NCBI): domain Eukaryota; kingdom Metazoa; phylum Chordata; class Amphibia; order Anura; family Hylidae; genus Phyllomedusa; species Phyllomedusa bahiana. The sequence continues at coordinate 48,425 of JAODAL010023548.1, forward strand.
ACTGAGCCCCTGTGCCGCCTTTCTTGGACCCCCAAGCGGTTTTTTTTACCCCCCGGGGGCTTGGCTCCCGGGCCTCCCCACTGCTGCTTTCCCCTGCTGACCATTCCACACAACCCCTTGCTGGTTTCGCCGCTGCCTGACCCGCAACTGACGCCCCCTTTTCCTAACGAAGAAAGAAGGGCCCTGCTTCACCCCTCCCAATTCGGGCCGGCTACACAACATCCCATTTGTGGGTTTCATCGTCACTGCTGTCCCCCACACCCGTCTTTTTATGCAAGGCTGAAACCCCTTTAAAACAAAGACCTCCCATGCCCCCTCCCCCATCAATACTTTTCCGCCTACTGCAAAAGCAGGGGATAATTTACCCCATTTTTTTTTGCGCCAAATACTTTCTGACTGCCCTCCTCCCAAAATTTTTCAACCCCCGCTATTTAAGTGGTGGGATTTGCTCAGACCCCCATATTTGATTCCCCGGCTGAGGGAAAAAAGTGGGACAGAGGGGGGTTTTAGGACAGGTGAGGCCACTGACCAATTCCTGGGCCATGCCCCAAATAAGGGGGTTTTTCTGACTTTTCCCAAAACCCACTCTTGGTTTGGGGTTTTTCAGATGTCCAAACTGGGGGAAGTGGATGACCTATCAACCAATCAAGAAACCATTGGGTTTTCTGAACAAAACATGGCCCGCTAATGACAGCGGCAGTGGCCCTCACCAAAATGACCCCCCGGGTTTTTCACGTCCCCTTTTTCGTGCTTCGACCTTTTTCCCCGGGTCCAAGAAAGTTTGTGCCACTCCACTTTGCAGGTGAAAGCTTTCCACCTCTCCCGTTCCGACATACGGGTTTTTTCCCAAAATGTAAAAAAGACACTGTTTGATGAAGATATCTGCATATGAAAAAATACAAAACCCTTATTTGACCCAAATGAACCCAGTAACAAGCTTGGGAAACCCCCGGATAAAAACTTGCCCTCCACCAAAAAGGCCAGGAAAAAAATTTTCTTGTAAATTTCCCTTTAAAAAACACGGTATTTTACTGAATAAAAAGCACAAAAAAGGCTTAAATTAAAACCCTTTGGTTTTTGAATTTTTCTATAGGTTAAAAAATTTTTTTTGGGCGGAGAAAAAAAAACGGGTTTTTTTTTAAGGTGACCAAAAAAAACCAAAAAAAAAAGAACAACCTTAATTAACCCTGGACTAAATTTTCCAAAATAAATAAGCTGCCAACAATTACCACTTTGTAGCGGTTTAAAATGGGCGTGTATTTTAAACCCAAAAACAACAAAAGAAAAACTTGTAATTAACCTTCGGTTTTTGAATTTTCTAAAAGGGTTTTTAAAAAAGTCTTTTTTGCCGGGAAAAAAAAATCTTTCTTTTAGTTCCACCAAAAACAGAAAAACCTTTAAATAACCCCAAATGAAAAATTTTTCGCAAAAGAAAATTTAGCAAACCCAAAAATTACCCCGCTTTGTTTGCTGTTAAAATGGCGTGTAAATTTTTCGGAACACAACAACAAAAAAACTTTAATTTAAAACCCCCCGGTTTTGAATTATGCAAAAGGAAAAAATTTATTTTTTGGGGTTTAAAAAAAAAACTTTTTTTTTAGTGACCCAACAAACAAACAACGTTAATTTAAACCCTGGAAGTAAAAACGCAAAAAAAATGAAAACCCCAAAAAAAAGTGGGGATTTGTGATTGTAAAAACCTGTTTTTTAAATAAATACAACAGGAAAAAGGGTTTGGGTAACCCTTGGATATTCAATGGGCCCGTGATCAAATAGCATTAAAATGTATATTCCCTGCATTGGACGCACACTGAACCCCAGTTTCCAATACCCCCAAAATTTAGAATTAGAAAAGAAGAGAAGCAAATCCCCCGAGACAAGATTAAACCCCCCCCAAAAATCAAATTTGGGGATAAAAATGATTCTTTAGTAAGGGGGATTTCATAAACAGCCGTGGCAGGGACCTTCCCTACTCATAAAAAGTGGAAAGCGGGAAATGAGCTCCCCCCCCATCGCGCCCGAAATTATAAAATGGGTGAGTACAAATGGGAACCCCCCCCCCTTTTCCCGAATTTGGCTTCATCTCTCCCCATTTCATGTAAAACTTAAAACCCTTCTTTCCTCCAAAGTTTTTTTGCCCCCATGAAACGCCCTGTCCGCAGGGGCCCTTTTATCATCAAAAGCACCCTTCTTCAAAAGCGAATTAACCCCCAAAATTCCACTTTTGTTCAGAACCAAAATTTTCCCTGAAATTTTTTTTAAAAAGAATTCCACTTTGGGTTTTTAAACAAATTTGCCCTCCCCTAGGGAAAACATAAAATTATTAAATATATAATAAAATAATTTTTTTTATTTATTATTTAATTTTTTTAAAGCGCCTTTAAATTTCCCCCAGGGCTGGTACATTCAAGGGGGTTACAAACATAAAATTTAGAGTTCAAACATTTACAATATTTAAAAACAAACTCTGACTAAACAAAAAGTACAGGGGAAGAAGTCCCCATCTCCCGCAAAAGGTTTTAACAATCTAAAAAGGAAAAGGAGAAAAAAAGCCAGAAGGTGGGGCCCATCATTTTTTCGGGGGGTGAAGTACAGTGGTGTTATTCTGGGGTCTTTGGAAATTCCTAAAAGGGGTGGGTTTTTCGTTTTGCTTTTGAAGCGGGTGAAATTTTGGGGGAATATCTGGGTTTTGGGGGCAGCAATTCCAGAGTTTTTGGGGGGCATGAGAAATCTTGGAGACGGGGGTTTGAGGGGGTGCCAAGGGGGAAGGGGTGGAGAAAAAGGTCCTAAGGGAGCGGGGTTGCGTGGGGGTGAGTATTTTGGGAGATTAAGAAAGTTTAAATGGAGGGGAGAGGTTTGGAACCCCTTTGTAGGTCATCAGTAATTTAAAAATTTAATGTGCGGGGCCAAGGGGAAGCCAGGAAGGTTTGGGAAAGAGGGGAGGGGCAAGGATTAGCGGGGAGAGGGGTGATAAGACGGGAAACCCAAGTTGAGAAGGGATTGGGAGGGGACAAAAGGCTACTGGGAGCCACAAGAAAGGGATGTTTCAGTATTTCCCGAGGGGGGAGTGACAAGGCATAACCAGAAATTTTTTTTTATTTGACGGGGTTTAAAGGGTATACGATGCGAGAAAATTTTTTTTCTTTTTGGGGGCGGCAGGTTAAAGGGAGTATTTGGATGGGGGGTTTTTAAAAGGACAAGGCAAGTCGAGTGTTATCCCAAGGCACGGATTTGCGGCACCGGGAAGTGTAGTCCATTAAACTATGAAAGAGGGGAACATGGAGGGAATAAAATATTTATTTTATATTTAAAATTCCCAAAGGGTTTTAGTAAATATTGACCAACAGTTTTTAACAATTTTTTTTTTTTGCTTTAGGTTGTGAAAATAAAAAAAAAAAATTTTCCAACCATCTAAATTTTTTAGTTTGGGAATTTTTTCATGTTTTTGGGCTTCATTTCAAACACAAAAAACCATGCAGTAAAAAGACATGATAACTTTACGTAAGTTAAAAACAATTAAAATTTAAATATAAATTTTTTTACAAATTTTTTTTAACTTTTTACACAATGAAAATGTGTTTGTAAAAAACTAAATTTTTTGTTTTTCATGGGCCCTGACAGTCCATAACTTTTTTTTTTTTTCCCTGCATCCCCAAAGCTGTTTTAAAAGCTTTTTTTTTTTGCTTGATCAGTTCCCGTTTTCTTTTAATATCTTAAAGGGGTTTCAAATGATTTTTTTTATTGTTTTTTATAATGGTTTTTTGGGGGGTTTTTATAAAACAAAAAACAGAAAACCGGGGTCTATTTTTATAGCAGTCAGAAATGGGGGTAAAAAATGACACCAGCTTTTTTCACAGTCTAATCTTATAACAATCCCCCAAAATTTTTTTGTATTTTTTATGTTTTCCCTGGTTTTACACAAAAAAACACTTTTTTTTCCAAAAAGGGTTAAACATGCTTTAACATCGCCATAGCCCCCGAGAATAAAATTTTCTTTTTACTTTTTTTGCGTACACGCTGTATAGCACCCTTGTTTTTTTGGGGGTTTTAAAATTGATTTTTTTTTGGTATCATTTTTTTGGGGGTACAAGATTTTTTTTGATCACTTTTAAACCCCGTTCTTTGGGGGAACAGGGGGAAGAAAATACGAAAATCCCTAGTAGTTTTTTTTTTATTTTGAACATGTTCAAAAAAGGGGGCCCTTGTTTTTTTTTAAACTCTTGGGCAAAATGTTTTATGGCGAAAACCCAAAAAAAATATTTTAATTTTTTTTTTGGGTTGTACGCCTAAAAAAAAAGTTAACCAAAAATCAAACACAGCCATGGGCCCTCCCTAAAATTTCGTTTTCCTGAAAGAAATATTTCAATTTGGGGCTGAACACCCCCTTTGGAGAAAGTCAAAGCTACCTACAATTTTCTCCACAAAAAATTTAAAGCTCGGGAATTACCACACTAAAACTTAAACTGGCCAGCAAGAAAATTTTCACTTTCCCATCTAAAAACTCAAACACAAAAAACCCAAGACGACTTTTTTACATTTTCCCAAATTCCCTCCCCCCAGCCCTAAATTTTCAGGCTCTATCACGGAACTTTTTTTAAAAATCAGGCCACTAAACTTCAAAAAAAAAAAAAAAAAAAAAAAAAAAAGGAAAACCGACAGTACCCCCAGCAAAACATCACATCTCAACCCCCCAAAGTAATTCATATCCTTTCCCTCCCCCCCGCACATCTCAAAAATGCTCTAAACCTCTTGACCTAAAGGGCAAAAAAATTTAAATCCAGGCTCCCCCGGGCCCTGCTCGCCCCATGACATGCCCTTGACTTCATTCCCTTTCCCCTTTGCCCCATTCCATTTCCCCCCGGCTTCCTTTTTTAAATTTACTGCAATTTTAAAACCTCCCCCCTCTCCACGGGATCTTTCCATCCTTGTTTAAACAACCATTAAAACTTTTTTTAACAAAAAAAAGGCCCACTTTTGACCTGCCTGCTAATTCCCAAACCGGGTCTCTTCCCTACCCTTAAATTTTTTAAACCCCCTTGAACCATTTGGGCCTACCTTGTTTAACCCACTAATCTCAAATTAAAACTCTCTTTTTAAACCTTACAATCGGGTTTCGGCACCCTTAAATGCCCACAAAAAACTGCTCTAGCTAAAGTCCAAATGTCACCCTTTGTTTAAATCGAGGACAGCTACTCATTGTTGCTTTTTCTAGATACCCCTGAAAGTTTTTGCCCATTGTTGATCCCCAAAATTTCTCCTCACATCCCAAAAAGTGCCATTGGCCTCCAGGTTTCCACACTCTCTTTTTTTTCACCCTACCTCTCTAACTTTCCCTCCATGTCTTTATTTCAGGTCCTACTTCTCCTTCTTTTCTGTTGGGGGTTTCCCCAAAGGGTCGTTTCTAGGTGAAACCCCCTTTTTTTCACTCCCACACAGCCCCTATTGGACAAAAAAATTTACAATTTGGGGTTTCAGTACCAACTTTTACCCTGATAAAACCAATTTTTAAAAACCCCCCCTTTGACATCACCCTGTTCTGCTACAAAACCCCAGGACTGTTTATTCCAAACCCTCTACTAACCCCAAACCCCCCAGGGGCTGTTTCTGTTTTTAGTGTGTGGTACTACTAGTCTCCAAAACAGCAGGCCCACTGTCCCTTGGGGCATACTAATTTTGAAACTGCCCCTTCCCCTCTCTAATCCGAAAAACCCCCCTTTCCCGCTCTTGTCACCTTCACCTCCCGGAAAATCCCAGAATCCCTCCCCTTTTTTTACTGTGGGGAAACAACTCAAATTTTCATTGTTGCTCTTATTCTTTCTCTTCTTGACTATTGTGTCTCCCTCTCTGTAAACTCTCCCCTCTCCAATCTGTCCTAAATGCAGCAGCCAGGCTCATCTTTCTTTCCAGCCGCTATACTGATGCCTCTACCCTTGTGTCAGTCACTGTACTGGCTGCCCATTCGGTACAGGATACAACACAATCTCAACACTCTCACCCATAAAGTTCTCCACAGCACCCCCCCCCTCTAAATCTCTTCCCTCATTTCTGCCTACCACCCTACATGGTCTCTCCTGTCTGCTCGCCCCATGACATGCTCTAATGACTTCATTCCCTATTACCTTGTCCAGTCCATTTCTCCGGCTGTCCTTTCTTAACTTACTGCAATCTTCAACCTCTCCCTCTCTCCACTGGGATCTTTCCATCCTTGTTTAAACAAGCCATTATAACTCTTTTACTAAAAAAGCCCACTCTGATCCTGCGCTGCTAATTACCAACCAGTCTCTTACCTACCCTTCATCTTTAAACTCTTGAACCACTTGGTCTACTCTTGTTTAACCCACTATATCTCTATTAACTCTCTTCTTGATCCTCTTCTTGATCCTTACGCTCCACAGAAACTGCTCTAGCTAAAGTCTCAAATGATCACCTCTTTGCTAAATCTGAGGACAGCTACTCATTGTTGCTTCTTCTAGATCTCTCTGCAGCATTTGTCATTGTTGATCACCAACTTCTCCTCAGCATGCTCAGTGCCATTGGCCTCCAGGATACCACACTCTCTTGGTTTTCACCCTACCTCTCTAACTGCCCTCCAGTGTCTCATTTGCAGGTCCTACTTCTCCTTCTCTTGCTGTTGGGGTTCCTCAGGGATCGGTTCTAGGTGATCTCTTCTTTTCACTCTACACAGCCCCTATTGGACAAACCATCAGCAGATTTGGCTTTCAGTACCATCTCTACACTGATGAAACGCAATTATACACCTCCTCCTGTGACATCACTCCTGTTCTGCTACAAAACCCCAGTGACTGTCATTCCACCATCTACTAACCAACCCCACCCTGCTGTTTCTGTTTCAGTGTGTGGTACTACTATGTCTCCTAAGCAGCAGGCCCACTGTCTTGGGGTCATACTAGATTTTGATCTGTCCTTCACTCTCTATATCTGATCCCTTGCCCGCTCTTGTCACCTGCACCTCAAGAACATCTCCAGAATCCATCCTTTTCTTACTATGGAAACAACTCAAATTTTCATTGTTGCTCTTATTCTTTCTCTTCTTGACTATTGTGTCTCCCTCTCTGTAAACTCTCCCCTCTCCAATCTGTCCTAAATGCAGCAGCCAGGCTCATCTTTCTTTCCAGCCGCTATACTGATGCCTCTACCCTTGTGTCAGTCACTGTACTGGCTGCCCATTCGGTACAGGATACAACACAATCTCAACACTCTCACCCATAAAGTTCTCCACAGCACCCCCCCCCCCCCTCTAAATCTCTTCCCTCATTTCTGCCTACCACCCTACATGGTCTCTCCTGTCTGCTCGCCCCATGACATGCTCTAATGACTTAATTCCCTATTACCTTGTCCAGTCCATTTTCTCCGGCTGCCTTTTTTTAACTTTCTCCCAAACCCTTAAACCCTCTCCCTCTCTCCCTGGGATTTTCCCTTTCCTTGTTTAAAACAAGCCATTATAACTCTTTTACTAAAAAACCCCCCCTTTTGACCCCCTTTGCAAATTTTTAAACCAACCAGCCCTTTTCCCCTACCCTTCATTTTTAAACCCCTTAAAAACCACTTGCCCAAACTCTTTTTTAAACCCCAAAAAAATTTCTCTATTAACTCTCTTTTTTTTGACCCCCTTTTCTTGATCCTTACGCTCCCCCAAAAACCTGCTCTGGGCTAAAGTCCAAATGATAAACCCCCTTTCTAAATTTTGGGACGGGCTACCCCTTTTGTTGCTTTTTCTGCCCCTTCTGCCTTTTGCCCATTGTTGATCACCAATTTCCTCCTCAGATGCCAGTGCCATTGGCCTCCGGGATACCACACTCTCGGGGTTTTTCACCCTACCTCTCTAACTCCCTCCAGTTTTTTCTCATTTTGCAGGCCCCTTACTTCCCCTTTTCTTGCTTTTGGGGGTTCCCCGGGGAGGGGGTTTTTGGGATCTCTTTTTTTTCACCCCTCACCCCCAAATTTGGAAAAAACCATCAGAAATTTTTTGGCTTCAGTACCATCTCTACACTGAAAAAAACCAATTATACCCTCCTCCTGGAAATCACTCCGGGTTTCTGCAAAAAAACCCCCCAGTAAAAGGTCATTCCACCTCAAATTTAACCAAAAACCCACCCTGCTGTTTCTGTTTCGTGTGTGGTACTATTTATGTCCCCTAAGCAGCGGGGCCCCTGTTTGGGGCATACAAAGTTTTTTGATCTGTCCTTCATCTCTAATCTGACCCCTTCCCCCCCTTCTTGTCACCTGCACCCCCAAAACATCCCCCAGAATCCATCCTTTTTTTTTACAAAGGGAAAACCCAACTCAAATTTTCATTTGTTGCCAATTCTTTCCCTTTTTCTTGACTATTGTTGCTCCCTTCTGAAAAACTCGCCCCTCTCCAATCGGTCCAAAATGCAGACCCCGGGTCACCCTTTCTTTCCACCGCTTTTATTTAAACCCCTCTACCCTTTGTAAAGGTCACGTATTTGGCTGCCCTTGGGGTACGGGTTACTAAACACAATCTCAAAAACTCTCCCCCAAAAAATTTTCTCCACAGCACCCCCCCCCCCCTCTAAATCTTTCCCTCTTTTCTGCCTACCCCTACATGGCCCCCTCCATTCTGTTTATGATTTTCAGATTATATGCCCCAAAAATGATCGGGAAACCCTTGATGCCTTCTTCAAGATTTCTCGGGAACAAGCTACGGGCCCAAGGGACGGGCACTTTCTTTAATCCTCATAGTTTTAAGAGTCCCCCTGAAAATACATCTTCTTGGGACAAAACCTTTCAAAACCCCCCAATTGCTAAACTCCCATTTTCCCTTTTTCTACATATGTCACCCCTACAAAAATTTGGGGCCCCCTCGGTACTTATCTGTATTTTGATGTATGTTTTTTGGATCGCAGTGTTTCATCCCTTTTTTTTGGGAAACCCCGACACTTTTGGGCCCAAAAGGGGGTGAAAAATGTTTAAGGGCTAAAACCACTTTGTTGCCCATAGGGAACCAATAAGAGTGCCCCCGTCATTTTTTATATAAATTTTTCTGGAAAAGTGGGGAGGGGGGCCCCTGATTGGGGTTTCCCATTGGGAAAAAAAGTTAGTTTTTTGACTTTTAAAGTTTTCATACATGTGGCCCCCTTGTTCTGATCTTTTAAATAGTTTTTTTTACTGTGTAATGTTTTTTTTCTTGGGACTATAACATCTAAAAAGATAAAGGGTTTTGTGGGAAAATGTTTTTCCCTACAAAATAGCCCTATATAGATAAAACCAAGCCTACAAAAAATTTAAAAGGGGAATTTTAAAAATATCAAAAATAATATTGGGCTAAAGGGGAGAAAAGGCCCCGGTTTATGTCACCTGCTTTATTACATGATATGCAATTAAAACAAATCACACACGCCCCCTTTTTGAAAAACCCCAGAGCGAAAAACTGGAAGCAAAGGGATAAAAAAAATTTGGGTTTCAAAACCCCTTTAATTCCAACTGAACAACCCTTTTAACCCTCTTCCTGCTGCAAACATTTTTGTTTATATCGGTTCCCTAAAATGCCCCAAGAGCCAATTTAAATTTTTTATTTTTCCTCCTAAAAATCTGTATGAGCCATTGATTTTTTTGGGAAAAGTTGTTTTTTATAATAATTCCATTTTCTACAATATATAATGTACTTGAAAAGTAAAAACAATGTGAAAACTATTTGAAAATAACACAATTGTGCAATCTTTTAAAGTTTTTTTATGGAGTTTACTATGCCGTATACATTAGATTATCTTTATTCTGCAGGTAGGTATGTTGAGACCAATTTAATATAGATTATGTTTTATTCCTTTTTTATTTTCTAAAGCTTCTTATTTCAAATCAATAACTCTTTAATTTTTTATCTACATTTTTTGGATTCTGAAGTGTACTCTTTTTTTTGGGATCACTTTTGGGGTTACTGTGACTTTTTTATCACTTTTTAACACAAATTTTTCCCCGAGAGGGAGCAACCAAAAAAAAACAATTTGATATTTTTTGGTATCTTAAATTTAAAATTTACAGTGTTCACCATTCAGAAAAATCATGTTGTATTTTGTGTTTTATGTTTTTTATTAGAAAAATGGGAAAAGGAGGCTGTTTTGAACTTTTAGCATTTTTTTTATTTTAAATATTTTTAATCACATTTTTGACTTTTTCTTAAAGTGATTTTTAATCCACCTCAGGTGCATGAACTTACAATCACTTTACTTCTTGTACTATTTTAAAAATGCCAAAAAAACTTAAATACAAAAACCCAAATTTTAAAGATCTTTATTACACCCCCCTTTAAATTTGTTTTTCCTTTGGGTGCTATGACAACCAAACAGCAACCTTTGATCTTATCATGATCAAGTGGCCCCCCAAAAGAAACCCTCACCCTGGTTTGAAAACCCTCTAAGTAATTAAATTGGGAAAGTCGAAGTCAATTTCTGGCTGTAAATAAATAGCTGTTTACCTGGGTGTTTAAAAAAACATGATTTTGCAAGTGGCACAATCCCCTACTCCATTATCAAAATTTTTGGGTAAAATTTTAAAATCAAAAAGTCTGTTTTAAGGGGTTTTACAGCTCAAAAATAAATTAGGAGAAAGTGTTTTAAAAATTTTAAATTTATTTCCAAAAAGATTCAAAAATCTCTAAGGGGCAAACAATGACCCAAAAACCCTAATCAAAAGGGCACAAAAACAGTAGGTATTGGAAAAATATCACTGTCCCTATTACAATCCCAAAATCTACCATAGGCCCTAACTAGCAAAAATAGGGGAAAACCCGCTCCCCAAAAAAAGCACTCCCTGCAGGAAAACCAAACCCTATATGCAAAGCCCCTATTAAACCCCCAAAACTGGGGAGTACAATTAACCAAATCTCTTTTAAAAAAAAAATTTCCCCCCAAAATTTTTTTCTTTTTTTACTTCTTGGGCAATTTATCAAAGGGGGAAATGAAAATTTCCCCTTTCTGAGAATAAAGCTCAAAAAAAAGAAAAAAAAAACCCAAAAGGGAAACATTAAAACACCTATAAAAAAAGTTTGGAAAAAAAAAAAAAAAAGAACAAAAAACAAGGGCCCGGGTACCCCAAAGCACATTTTCTTTCCGGGTTTCTGTTATAAAAGCCAAAAAAAACCTGGGCATCTAGGGGCAATGGGTTTCCATATTTAGGAGGGGTATGGGGGTGCGGGCCCACTGTGAAAATTTTCCGGGCCATTTAAAGCTTTAACCTTTGGTTCCTGGCCGCTTTTAAAAGAGTTCCATCAAATTTTTCCCATGACTACTTCCGCTTTAGCATCACTGACTCCCGGAAAGGGGTCCTACGGAAATTTGCCCCTTTTGTTTCCTGAAATCCCCCACAAAAGTACATATTACAGCGCTTTTTCCCGGTAAATGGGAAAATGTTTACGCTTTCCCTTGACATGTAAGCAACTACAGTGGCTACAAAAAATGCAGGATATTAGCAAAGGCAGGACAAGCTTTCCGAGGGGGTATTTTTTGGGTGTTTTAAGGTAGTATAACCCAAATCAAAACACATAACCAAAAAGGGGACATAAAAATAAAATAAATTTAATTTTTATATTAAACAGATATTAAACGTAAGGGAAAGGCATCATTGATAAATTTTTTTATGAAAACAAAATGAAGTTCAGCTGTTTTATTCCAAAACCTTTCCCGGGGGATGATGACCCAAAAGGATAAATCATTAAAAAAAAAATATTTTTTAAAAGTTCTAAATCAAAATTACCTTTTCGAGAAGGGGGAAGCATTTTATCAATGCCCATAATTTTGAGACCATCTAGGAGCCCCCAGGGCATACTCCACATGTGCCTGGAGACAGGGTTCCCCCCTATTTCTAATGTCTCCTAAAATGCTCACAGATCCTACGTCGGAACTGACGGACGGTTTTACCAACGTAGTATTTACCCAGGGACCCCTGAATTCTATAAATCCACTCCTTCAGTGCGACAATTAATGAAATGATTGATGTGAATTCTTTCCCCGTTTTCAGACTTTTGAAGAATTTCCCAGTTTCAATAAAATTTACAGCCAGTGCAAACCATCTGCACCGAAAGCAGCCTTTAGGCTGTCTATTTAACCATGTTGTATTGGTAGAGGTCGTTGTGTGGCTCGACACTAAAAATCTTTCAACCCTTTCCTTTCCTGTAGGGGGATCATTGGACGGGAACCCAACCTTCTCTTAATATCAGGGTCCACAACAAAACATTTTAATGTTTGGACAATATTTTCCTAATTGCCTCAGAGGCTTTAAACATATGTCCCCCCACATCCTCAGGGGTTCACTTTGTCTCTCATCATTGGTTTTTTGTGGGACCAAAGACGGTCCCTATCTGTATGTAATGGATTGATTGTAATGATTATTTTCAGGATCCCGTACGGGTATCCTTGTCCCTGAATCTATAATTTAGGTCTGCGCTTGTTTTAAAAAACTCTTTTTGGTTAGAGCAATTACGGCGTAGTCGCAAATACTGGCCACGTGGAATGCCCTTTTTTTGGGAATATGGATGACTGCTTGTCCCAATGTAATAATGCATTACATGAGGTCCCTTTACGGTAAATAGAAGTCTAAAGTAGCACCATTTTTCCCTCGGGATCCCAAATACATCCAAAAATGGTTAATTTTTCTGTTTCTATTTCATATGTAAATCTCCATCCAAGATTGTTATGGTTTAACCCATCAGTAAACCCTCACAAATCCTGTTTAGATCCATTCCATATAATAAAGATGTCATCAATATACGTGTATAGAAGAAATATGTTCCTCAGTCTAAAGGGTTTTATCACCAAAAATCACAGTGTCCTCCCACCATCCTAATACAAATTTGCATAACTTGGCGCACAACTACTACCCATCGTGTTCCTTTTAATTGATGGTAAAATTTTCCCATCAAACAAGAAATAATTCCTTCCAAGTATAAATTCTAGGAGATCATTTACAATCGAGTTATGTAACTCGAATTGCCTAACCCTCCCTTGAAGGATGTGTTGCACGGACTTTAGACCTAAATCATGAGGGATCGAGGTATATAAAGATTCAATGTCTATGCTAGCTAGTAGAACAATCCTCAATCAATTATGATGCCATCAAGTTTTTTCAAAAAATCCATCGATCACGAGTATATGATGACAATGCCTCTAAAATTGATGCAGTATAGAGTCAACATTTCCATTCCGCAATTTTGTGTTAAAGACCCCACCCCAACACTATAGGTCTATCTTTTAAGGGAAACCCTTGTGAATTTTCGGCCCGACTGTAGAATGTGGCAATTTGTTGATGTTTCGGGAATAGAAAATCAAATTCTGCAGCATTGATAAGTTCAAGGCTTTTAGCTCTAGAAAGAATACCTAATAGTTCCTCACTGAATCTCTGAGTAGGGTCCTCCTTAATTTTCCATAACAAGATGGATCCCCTAAGAGAAATTTAAGCACATGTTCTTAAAACATTAAGTGATCTAAAAAGACAATTTTTCCTCCTTTATCAGAGGGTTTCCCCAACCAAATTAATGGTCCTTTTCCAGATTACAAATTGCTTGCCTTTCTTGAAATGTGCAATTAGAGAAAAAACTCTTTATCCCCCCAGTTTTTTCCAAATCCTTTTCAACCTGTGCCAAAAAAATATCAATAAATAGAGACATCCCCCTGTGGAGGCATTTTTTACTCTTATGTTTTTAAATTTGTGAAAGGGCCTTTACCATTATGTATGTTATCATCCAGCAATACTGTATAACAAATTTTAATCTTCCAAAAGATCCTCACTAATTCCAAGATCAATGCTTTCACGTCTCTTTTTTAGACAGGATATTATTATGCCAACGCATTTTGCGCCCAAAAAGATGTATGTCTTTAAAACCAATTAAACAGGCTAAACTTGACTGTGGGAACAAGGTTAAACCTTTCCCAAGAAAATTCATCTCTACAGTGGTAAGAACATGTGATGAAAGGGTTGACAATCTGTTTGTTGTTTTTTTTATTAACAAAAAAACCTCTCTTATCTACCGTGTTGGTGTTTATCTCGCAACTGGTATCGATTTTCCAAAATGGCCCTTGTT